>VWZS01000337.1:455330-591779 GCA_013397075.1 Rhabdornis inornatus
CCCACAGGCCGTGCGGGCTCAGCGCGCCCCGGGGGCTCTCCTCGGGAATTCTCTCCTCGTGTGTTCCCGGGGCAGGACTCGCGGGGAAGTTAGTGCTCAGAAATAGTGTGGCCCAGCCACAGCTCGGTTGCCTCAGTTCCAGTGTTAATGGTGGGGGAAGCTTTCGCTTTGATTCTGTGAGAAACGATGCTCGCTTTTGGAATTTCAAAGGTTTATTTAAACTTAACAAAAATACAACAAAAGACTGAATAAGGAGAAAGAGAGTGCTGAGAGCTCAGGAATAAACTATTATGTGCTCGCCTACAAAATGGATGCTCTGATTTTTATGCTCCTAGACCAGCCTGAAGTCCTGTCAGTTAAGTCCTTTTCTGCCGTCCGCGGGTGGAGACACTTTCTTGCATCTTGATTGGAGGTCAGGTGTAGTATCAAGCTGGCTCTCTTCAAATGCCTTGATTACCCCAGCTATCTTGTGACTACAATACAAGGGAGAGTGGAAGAGTACTAGGGGAGGATATATTACAATATATATATCCACAAAATTTATTTTAACATCCACACAATATTTACTCTTCAATTGTGAGAGCCAACCATCACAGTACTTACCTATAACGCATAGTCCTCAAATGGCTGCTGAGCGTAGAGCCAAAATGTTGGGGAGGCTTTGCCATGGAACAGCAGGGCTTCGGCATTGACAGGTTCCCCCCAGCACTGCAGTTACTCAGTTACAAAACCGGAGTGAGGGAGAGATGAATGATGCTCCTAAAGTGAGAGCCTGACCTAATGAGTTGTCTATCAGAAGGCACAGTGCGTAGGTCAACTTAAGTGTCTTAGATTTCAGACACCTTGACTTTGGACCAAAACAGGTCTGTTTCTGCCAGTTACGTGCTTTGCCTTGCCCTTCAGAGGAGTGATGTTTATCAGATTAGTTCAATCTGACAGACTGAGATTAGTTTATGCCTATTTAGGTTGTTGCTGTCACAGGCCTACCCTCTAAAGAAGTTCTGTTTGTGTCTTGTTCAGATGCCAAATTTTCTTGTATGATCTCATTGTTCAAGGAACTTTTCTGGTTAGGAAATAGCCAGTTCACTGTGCAGTTCTGCAAGTGTCAGCATGAATTAAAGGCATAGGACTGACATGCAGTAGGGTGGGAGCATAGCAACTGTGACATAATCTTTATTAAATAAACGTACACAGTGATGTGTTTGTTGGTCCTTCTCCTTTGTCCTCAATTCTTCGGTTTCCTGATTGGCTTTGTCTGTAACTCAGTAATCCTAGCAAATACTAAGCCTGTACTAATCCCTGGCAATAGAAAAGATATGCTGTTAATAATATTGTTCAATCAAAAGCTGCAGTATGAGTTTCAATCTTAATAAACACCAAAGGTCTTTGTGTGAGAGTGGTTTTACACCTTGATTTTCAGTGGTTTTATCATCTCAGTGTTCTAAATATGACATGTACAGGAAATCCGGTTTTATTATTTTGCTTCTCTCCATCGTAGTTGGTTTGTATGAGCTTCACATTCATTTCTTATGAATTGTTGTTTTAGTTTGTTGCAAATTCTGACAACAGCATTCTAAATTAATTGTTTCAGTGTTCAGAGGCTGTTGTTAAGCATTTTATCTCTGGTAGAGTATTCTGGTGTCTCTGACCCCTGGCAGCATATCTAGGGGAAGGACAAAATAATCAGAAGTATGGTAAATTTAAGGATATGACTTGAGGTGAGTGCTACCGTTTTTTTTCTAAGCGCAGTATTTAAACATCTCTGTAAAATTTGATTTGATTTACACGGAGTTTCCATGGCTGGCTGTTGCACTTGGGTGTGTTGAGATAATGTTTGTGGAAACACAGAGGTGTGTCTGGCTGAACTCTTAGAAAATTAGGAAAACCCACCAGATTTCTGTGAAAAGTTTTTAGTGATTTTGCAGGAAGCCCTCCAGGAACTCTGTAGTAGAGGTTGAGATAGGATTCAGTACTAATTGGTGTTTTCAGGCATCTCTCTCATCAGTCTCCTTTAGCCATTCTATACTTGATGGTCACTTACATTTGTGTTTCTGCAACAAGTGAGAGCATTCATCAGATAATGTCTGATTCACTACAAGTCCTTCTTTATTCCACCAGCTTATGTGATGTATTTTATTAGTTACATACTTGGGGAAAGAAAAAAATAGTCTCTCATCTTGTCTTCAGACTTCAGCTGATGCATCAGATCTGGTTGTATTTGTGTGCTTGTAGCTCTCATTATCATAATATCCACAAACCTCCTTAAAACTCTCAGTTACGTCTGCAGTGAGATTGAGTTAATAGGCAAATAATTACTTAAAGTTGTGATGGGATGATACTAACCCTGAAAGGCACTGGTGTCCCTGGGCTCTCCCTTGTGTTAGTTCACTTTTTTGCGTATGTTAGCACAAGTGTCATGCCATAAACAGTGCAGGATCTAATTATGATCCAAGTTAAGGCTAGCTGTCTCTCCTTTTGTGGCTTAGTTGCAACCCAGGTAAATTCTTTATTTTTTTGGGTGTAGTTGCTCTGCTTGATTTGTTTTGATACGTAATTCATAGTTGCTAGAGAGGTTTTGCAGTTTTTTTGAGCTTTAATGCTTTTCCTTTCAATTCTGCCTTTGAAAGAGTTCGAGTTTGTTGTTTGTTTGCTTGGTTTTAGTGTTTCTTGATGTTTAATCCCAGCACACTTTCAAATCCCAATTACTTTTAAATACATCTTTCTGTTGGTTACTGGGAGTAAATTCTTTGTGATGCTTGGCTTCACGGTGCTACATTAAAAGCTGTAATTTAATACAGTACAGGGTTAGGCATAGGGTTGGATGGTTTCAGGTGCAAATAATTCCAGTGTAAGTGCCTTTAACATTCTTCAACCTGATGATTTTGTGCAGAAGTGATCTCCTCATTAAAGTTAATAATATCGCATCCAATCTTGGCTTTTTAATATGGCCATTTCACTGGACTGCTCTGTCTATAAATGTCTTTATGTACAATACACATTTTTTTTATGAACTTCAAGCTTTTATCATATCCTACTGCTCTACTGAAAATTCTAAGTGATAGCCCATATCATATAACTCAGAGTATGCATCGAGTCTGAAAAGGAAATTAATTTTGTTATGTTTTCTAATTTTAGATGTTTGTTACTTCAGTTTTCAAAAAGAAATTCAGGGTTCTCCGAAATTGATAGCTTGATGCAATGATTGGATAAATCAGCCTATTTAGTAAGTCTTACTAATGTGTAGTTCACAGTAAAAGCCATGTTTGAAATATGTAAACCTGAAATATTTCCTTAGTCACACTTTTTAAATTTATAATTTCCTTTCAAGACTTATTGGAAACATCTAATTGTCTATGTCATAAAATTTTCTGTCAGTGGAGGGAGTTAATATATATCAATTATGAACTTGGCATGTGAAATGCAATTGCATCTTCATCCAAGTCAGAAGTAAAAAACACTTTTTTTTTTTTTCTTCAGGAGCACAGATTAATCCATAGAATTTGGCATAGAATCCATAGAATTTGTGGTTTCTACCTGAGGGTCAGAGTTGTATTTCATACTGTTTGGTGTTGTATATGTATGGTAATATTCTCTATTCCTGGCACTTTAAGGAAGCATCAGAAATACTTAGAATTGCTTAGAGGACTAAGTTGCAGTGTCTTTCAGGTTGTGGATAAATAGCTGGATTTTTTTCTTGTCATAAGTTTTTGAAGGTATGAATAATATTTTATATTCTAATATTCTATAGGTAAACTTCGTTTAATCCTTAACAGTCTTATAAACAAAATATTTTTGATCACATCTGTATTCCTCTTGCTGATGAATGTAGTTGAATTTACAGCAGAGACATTTAAATTTGTCCACTGACTTTAGAGGCCAGGCAACTAGGATGCATTAAGGAAAGGAGGAAAGGTTTGGTATAAAGCAGGTGAGTCTACATTCTTGAAGTTGCTTTTCTTGTTGTTGCAGTGTGACCAGTCATACTAATAAGCCTTCCTGGAGATGGGTGGTATATGCTAATCTTCAAGTTTCTTGACTGTTCACGTAAAAGTGCTGTTCTGAAGACAGAATAATTTCCTTTCTATGTATGAAAGCAGCCACATTCAGCAATGGGTGATGGAAAACAAAAGGCCAGGGGATGAGGAGGATCCTGGCCATTACCTGAGAGGTTAAAATGTGAGATTACTGCTTGTTGCATTGCTTCCACGTCGTTGTCGAAATGTGTTGTAGGTTTGCTCTTTAATTAATTTAGGCGGTTTTCCTTTCTGTATTTTCCTGTTTGGTTTATGTTTGGTGTATGTTTGCTGTAGCTGCAGGCTTTGGAAACACTTTCTGCTCAGAGTCCACTGCACTGATGAAATTCTTATTTTGATTTAAGGGAGAGTGGTAGAGGGTATGGAAGACTGAGCCTTGCTGTCAGTATCAACCAGTTGTATAAACTCTCCTAACTTCTGGTCATACTGTCCTTCCTCTTGTCCAGATGTAGCTGCTTTGACATTGCCATGTCTTTGCTATGTCCTGGTTGCACGGAATTTTCCCTTTTCTGTATTCATCACTCTGTTTGCTGTAGATTGGAGTGATAAGGTTGCTGATCAGGTAGGGTTGTTTTGCTTGTGTTACTTGAATGAGGCATGAGATCTGTGGCAAAGATTATGAATATACAGGTAAATTCTGTGCTTTTTAGGGTTGCATAAGTAACATAAAGTTTGCATTGCTTTGTCTAGTTAGGGATAGAAAGAGGATTGCAAGACACAGCAGAGACCCAGCTGTAAGTAGGGCATTTGTCAGACCATGCACTAATCTGGCATCCTGGTTGGGGAAAATTGGCGGAGAGGATTCTCATCCCTCCTGCTCCGATGCACATGCATTAACTGACTCTTGATTAATTCTTTCCCAAAGTAGGTAGAATACTAAATGATTGTCAACAAAAAAAAAATGTGGCTGTGAGGCAGTTAAATAATTCAACACATGCTAATAACTCATGTTAGCCTGCAATGAACTTCAGTCAGTGACTATCACTGAAGTGTTTTGCTAAAAGCTGCACCTGAATTAAGTTCATGAGTAAGCCTGTTGTACTTTTCTACAGCTGGCCAAGAACTGTTCTCTTGTTGGCAGCCTAAGGAGCATATCCTAGAGTGTGTCTTCAGCTAAACTCTTTGTACAGGTCATCTCTGCCCCAGGTAGCTTTTTGGCTTTTTTTACACCTATAAACAAAGCTGTTGACTATGTGGCAGTTGATGGGTGTTTCTGAACAGATCATGAGTTTCTTAATGTGATGACAGCCAAATCCAAACCCTGCTGTATTATGTCCTTTGAATTAGATGGAGTATTGGCCAGAAGAAAAACTATATGACCTGTGGAATTCAACTTCATTCTTACCTTTTGGTCTCTATAAGAAATTGGAAGACAGCAGGCTTTGGAGTGAATTGATTATGTGAGAGTAGAGACCCAGACTGCTGTTCCACTCATACAGTTCTGATTCATTCCTGGATCTCAGTCCATCCTGTTCACTGAAGAGGGCAGAGACCCTGTGGAAAAATACAGCCTGTGTTACACATGGTTAAAGGGTCATGCATGTGTGGTGGCTGAATTTAAGTTTTACTTCCAAACTTGATAAGGTTCTTCCATTAATTTGTTTCATCAAAAAAAAATTCCACTCCCTCCCTGATCCCATAAAAAACACTGGATCTAGCAATAATAACTATAATAAGTTATTCTGAAACATTTTTCTCTTGATGTAGTGTGTTTAATTAGAAAAAAATCTGGTTCTGGAGATTTGCCATTCAGTGTTTCTGCACGGTGTTGTATTGGGAGCCAATGTTTGGATTGATCTGAATACCAAGTATACAGTTAGGGTTTGTAGACTGATTTGTTTCAAGTGTATTAAGCAAGTCTTAATTACGAAAGTAAAATTTCAAGGCCAAATTAATACATTTTTTCATACGCTTGAATATGCAAACAGTGGAGTTTGTAGAAGTGCTTTTTACTGGCTTATAGCTAACTTATTCCTGTTGAAGCTGGACACTTTAGGAAGAGCTGGGTACTGAATAGTTTCAGAAATCCCACCAACTAAACAATAGTTAGCTGTTTACATTCTACTGTGTGTTAAAACCTCATTGTCTGTGTTTAAAAGTGACTTTGAATTTAGATGCTAAAGTGAAGCCAAATTTATAACAGCTTGTGGTACAATTGAGATAGTGCTAGGTGTATTACAGGCACTACAGTTATCACCTGATATGCAGAATGGCCTGCAGTCTTACCTGTTTCTCTTTCTGCATCTGCTAATAGATTATGTGTGTGTGAAGACTGAGGAAGAGGATGAAGCAGTGATTATGGACCATGGAGATGACAGGCTGTCCACACAAAGCTGCATGCCAGTGCAACAGAACTCTGAAGCAAACAGTGCTGTTGACCACATGAGTCAACTTGCCTATGGTAATTACTGTTCATTTTTATTGTGATCCGATAGTTAATGGCTAGTTTTAATGCCATCTGTTCTATGCTTTTGGATTCAGGTCTTTCTATATTACCCATGTCTTTGAAACACCTTTTATTAGAAAGCTACTTCTATAGAAATTGCTTGGCAGTGTGTCTTGGGTTGCAATACAGGATGTTACCAAAAGTATGTATTCTATCACCATCTGTTGAAAACAGGTAGGGCAGTCATCCTTATCTCTGGAGGAGATATCCTCTGTTAATGAGCCATCTGTTAAAAACAGGTGGGGCAGTGTTCTTTACCATCCTTCCTCCAGGGAGGATATCTTCTGTTAATGGGCCATTGAGTCCCACTGCATGACTGAGAAAATTACATCATCCCATTGTGAGATGCTCCACCCAGGGGGAGGAGCCAAGCATTTTCTGCCGAGCTAAAGTCTGAGATTTGGAACATCAGAGTAGCCTTTTTTCACTGGATTCCAGAGGAAAACTGGACCTTTCCACATCATCACTGAACCTTTGGAGGAAAACTGTACCCTTCTACAGGACCACTGCTTCAACTGAACCACATCTGTCATCCAGGAGGACTGCAGCCACCATTTAATAGGACTGCTACCAACACCCTGACTGATGGGGTGTCAGGTTGGATTCTGACTCTGTCAGTGTTCTGGTTTTTTGTATTACTGTATTTTTTATTTTAATTTTCCTAGTAAAGAACTGTTACTCCCATATCTTTGCCTGAGAGCTCCTTAATTTCAAAATTACAATAATTTGGAGGGAGAGGGTTTACATTTTTTCATTTCAAGAGAGGCTCTTGCCTTCCTTAGCAGACACCTGTCTTTCAAACCAAGACACAGTGCCTTTAAAAAGAAGTGCTGTTTAGTAATTACTTTTGAGGTCCTTATAAATGGTGAGCCTGCTAAAATAGTGCATTTTAAAAAGACAACTTTTTACTTACTTAAAGTTAAAGGTAAGTATACCTAGGAGTAAATTAGGAAGTAATTTGGAAAAGTAAATGTCATGAAAGAACTTAGCCTTAAAAAAATTATGTTTTTAGATAATCTATCTAGTGTAACTTAGTACTGGAGATGCTGATGGGTAATGATACCAAGATGGTTGTTTAAGATGATAAATTATTAGCAGTAAGTAGCCACTGTGATTGTATCTAATTCACTGTATTTATTTTAACATGCAAGATTAAAGTCTCTCAAGAAATTTTACCCAATGCCTCATTGGCCCAGACAAAAATTCTTCACAGCTGTTATGAGCATTTATTAAGTCCTGTAATAGTATTACCAAGTCAGTGAAGAAAATTACTGTAACTAAGTGAAGGCACTTTCTAGTTTGGGGGATTTTTTTTTTTTTTTTTAATTCAGCCAGTTAACTGTATAGAAAATCCCATAAGTATCTCTCTTCACAGACGTTACATCTGTTTCCTAGTGTTGTTGGGTGCTTCTGAGAACCTTTAGTCTTTTTAGTCTTCTAATTGACAGTAGAGTATTTTGTCGTTTTTTCTATGTTTATGTCTAAAAACAAATTTGGGAGTGGAGATGGGTTGGATGGTTTACTTGGGGGTTTTGTCTCTGTTATTGAAAATAAAGAAACAAATAACCCCACAAAAATTAAAACTTCTGCCCAAAAAGCTGTCATAGACAGTTGCTGACCTTGGTATTAGGACGTGAGTAATTATTTCATTATTAACAAATTAATCATGATGAGAGCAGTTGTTTCTTAAAAGGTAAAATATGATTTTGTTATCTTTGGGTGTATTAGCATTAGATATTGTATAGTTAAAATCAAGTATAGTGAGATATATGGGTGAAACACACCACAGGTTTATCTCAAATGTAACTGTTGGACTTTGAACTGAAAATCTCTCTGACTGGATTTGTTCAACCACTATCTTAGACCGGTATCTTGTAGAGCAGTGCCTTTCCTTCAGATCTCATTCTGTCTATCCAAACGAGTTTCTTCTACTTTTGTCTTGTATCTTCTTGCCTACAATAAGAAGCTGTCAGAGCAAGCTCAACATCGTGCAGATAGAGATATAGGTCTTTATTTCTCCCTGCATGCTGCAGAACACCTTTTATTTAAATTTTTTCTTAGCCATTTATGCTCACAAAGTCAGTATTACTTTTACTGGTGCTTTTTAAAATATACCATTATGTTTGAAAAAAACATTAAATTGAATTTATAATTTCTGATTTAAATTAATTGGATAAATAACTGTTTGATAATATGCTGGTAAACAAATTTCAAATAATCAAGCAGTCTAAAAGTTTTTAAAAAAAGGGTGACTGTGCCTGCTTTTCGTGTAGTGAAGTGTTTAATGTAGTGGGAAACTTTATAATGTGCTTTGCTTTCTCTTCACTTCTCCAGGAAGTGAAGGCTTGCCAGTGCTTGCTGATCAAACAGCCTCACAAACGAGCCATTCTGCAATGATGCAGAGAGGAAATGGCCACAGCCCTGAAAAAATGGATTTTGTGTTTCTGCGTAATAAAAGGAAACGACTTTCTCCTGCTGTACTGGAACACAATGTGGTATGTTTCACCAAACAATACTACTTTTTGAGACCAGTTTCAGTGTTACTTGGAATATCGTTTTTCTTTCACTGTTGCATGGTTTGATGATAACCCACTGAAGATGGGTAGGATACCTACACATGGACGCTTCTAGCAAGTCTTCAGACTCCTGCAGTCTGTCCAGACATCCAGAGCTGCCCCATCCCAGGTGCAGAATCCAGCACTGTCTGTGTTAAACTTCATACAGTTGGTGGTTGCCCAGCCTTTGATTTGTTCAGATCTCTCTGCGGGGCCTCTCCACCTTCAAGGGAGACAGCAGCTCCTCCCAACTTAATGTCATCAGAAAATTTAGTCTCCCTTCCAGTCCTGTGTCCTTGTTATTTATGAAAATGTTGAGAAGCACGAGGATGGAGCCCTGCAGAACCCCACTAGTGACAGGTCCCCAGTCTGATGTCACTGCATTCACTGTAACCTTTTGTGGCTGGCTTGTGAGCCAGTTACTCACCCATCCCATGATGTGTTTATCCAGCTGTGTGCTGGACATTTTGTCCAGAGGATCCTATGAGAGACAGTATCAAAAGCTTTACTGAAATGCAAACAGATTACATCGACTGACTTCCCTTGATCAGCTAGGTGGGTCATCTTCTCCTAAAAGGAAATTAACTTTGACAAGGAGGACTTTACCCTTCTGAAGCCATGCTGGCTGTGGCTGATGACTCAGTTGTCCTTCAGGTGTTTTTCAGTGACTCCCAGAATAATCTCCACAATTTTACCAGTCACTGAATTCTGCCTGTTATCACCTACCCTCTCCCCCACCCGCAGCCTTCCCTTTCTAGAATAAAATATGATCAGTTAAAAGAATAAAATTTAAAAGAAAACACCACCAGCAGACGCATTAAATCTGTGGTGTGTGGTGGATGGGATCGGCATCCATCCAGTGAAAGGAAAATGTCAGGATTGTCCAGGGGGTGGTGCTGTTCTTCCTGGTTAAAAGCAGTTTGCAAGCTGTGAGAAAATTGCCTCTTCTAGAAATTTTTTTACAGTTTGTGCTTTCAGTTATACCTGCTGAAGTCTCATAATTTGGACTCAAGAGTCTTTTCCAATCTAAGTGATTCCATGATTCTGTGGTTGCAAAGGCTTGGCTGTATAGTACATATAGTTAGACGAGAAATATTTGCCTTAGAATAAACAAATAAAAATGCATGTTACTTTACATATATATATAAGTATATATGTTCCTGTACCTTGGTAAAATTACTTGAAGAAACCAGAGGTCTGAGACTCTGCTACAGCAAACTCAGGGTCAAGCTGGAAATCTTGTCCGACTGAGAAAGTAAAGTATGCAGGCATTCAGGCAGGGCACCTGAGCCACCCGCTGCAAAGGGGCTTCAGTCCCAGCAGCTACAGTCTCTGGGTGACCACCAGAGTGTCTCCTGAATGGTCAGACAGGAAAGTTTCCTTAACACACCAGTACATAAATAAGATGACTGTGGTAAGTCTTGTTTTCTTGGACCCTCTTATAGCCAAGGGAGGAAATTACAGCTACAACCAAAAGTGTCCCAGGTTGTATTCCTAGGAGAATTCTTAAACTTTTCAAAACATTAAATGTTAATTATGTTATTTCCTAGATGAGAACCAGGGAAGAAGAATATGAAGATAGTGACAGTGTCATTTATGAGTATGAACCAGACTATGAATGTGTAAGTGAATTTTATTTTGTTTGACAGACTTTGAAAAGCTGCTTTGGGAATGCGGATTTTGGGGTAGGCTGAGGTAGCATGAGAGATTTGAAGTTGGGATTTGTTTGCTTAATATGATATCCTAAGTCCATGTATATATTAGTACCTTACACTTTTTTTTTTTCCTTTCTTATATTTATTATTTTAATGGAAAAGGAGAGCGTTTTATCTGAAGCTTCTTATACTGGATATCAGCAGAATCCTCTTGTGGAGGTCCTGAGTTATTGCCAGGTATTTTTTTTTTCCTTTGTATCTGAAATGGTGTTTAAACAATTTTAGTTGAACTTCAGGAAGACTTGCAATATAAACCTGACAACCAGTGACGTGATCCTTTCCAGTTGTTTGCTTGTTAATTGCCCACATAAATGCAATGTTTTCAAAGTAAAACTAATCTCTTTCATATTCTCTGAACTTTTCATGAGAATAATTTTGAAATATTAAGCTTTAATACAAAATGCAAAGTTTAGTTATTGGGAGGAGGAGCTTCACAGTAGTGGGAAAGATACAGCATTAGTACACACCCAGCTATTGAAAGGACATGTTACTTGCCAAAGTTGTGCCAAAAATCCTGCTAGTGTTGGTTTTGTGAGTCCTTTCCTTTTGATTTCTGAAGCAGTAACTGGCAAAATTGAAAATGACTGCGCTAAAAATTAAAAGCATCCCGTATTTATTCAGGTGAGCACTTGTGTGACTGGAGTCATTCAAGCCATGCTTAATGGAAGTCAATTTGTAAGTAGTTTGTAGCCAAGTGTTAATGTCTTGTAAGTCTCCTTAAGCATTCAGCCGTGCTGTGGAGGGAAGTTGGCTAAGTTTTAGGCAAGGAGTTCAGCTTTTAATTTAGCTTTCTTGGTTTCTTCAGGTTTAGATTTGGGTTCTTGTGAAACAGTACTGTTTACAGCCTTATATTTGTTGACAGGCCATGTATGATGCCATTCAGAAGTTGGATAAAAAATTTGACCTGCTTCATCGTAAGGTGTCGGAAATGCAGCATACTCGTATAAAGCCATTGTTGCTCAAACCTGTGAGTATTAAAGACCTAATTTGCTTTAATTCTCTCATTTCCTCTGATGCTTATTTTAAAAATCCCAATCCTTTCACTAAGATTAAAATTAGTAGCAAAATAGTAGACTTAGAATCTATTTCAATTCAATTACTTGAGATTTCTGATTATGTGCCAGCTTCAGTTTCCTGTGTTATTGACTGGTGGCCACAGACTGGCAGTGATCCCCATCAAATTCAGGATACCATGATAGATGCTGTAAAATTCTATTTGTATTGGCATGAACAGAAGTGAATTATGTAGGTGCATCTTAAACTTCAGTATATTGCTGTTGTACTTTTGCAATATGTGATGTGTTGTCGCATTGGTTTCTACAGTTAGAAGAGAGTTTAAGCATCAGTCAGGTTGAACTCAACAGTTCAGCTTACTGAACTCAACAGTATGTTGTCAAATCCATTACAGTATAGAATTTATTATTTTTTTAATGGAAACTTCTTTTTAAACATTTAAAATAATGTTTGATATTGAGTACACAGTATTCATTTTGTTCCCAAATGGTCAATCTACTGTTAACTAAGGAGATGCAATTTTAGTACTTCTAACAATGATCTTGAAAAGGAAAGCATAACAGATGATTTTTGAAAAAGGTCATAAAATCCATAATGACTTTTTTTGTCATCAACACTACAAAGCTTTTAATGTGGCAGAGATGATTCTGCTGTCAGGAGATGTCAAGACAGCAGTGAGGCCATTTGCTTTAAGGGTGGATGGAGCTGGATTCTCACACCTGTCAGCTATCAGTAGGATACTAGGTTTTATTTGGTATGTACTTTTATTGTCAAGTCCAAGCTTGTACTGTCCACACATGCAAAACCACATGTTTCAGGGAATAAATTGATCTTATCACCTGAAAATGAATCCTATAAGACCTCTGTGCTCTTACACTCCCCTCTGATATGTGGGATGGCAGCTGCTTCAATGTTTGGATTTTTGAGTTAAAAGTGACTTGCACTGTTTTTTTTTCCTTTTCCTTTTCCCTTTTTTTTGTTGTTGTTGTTTTTTGTAACAAAATAAGAAAAACAAATCCCCACGTGTCATCTACATTTGGTGGCTCCTGCTCAGTGACTTGTGTTTTGAACTAAAATGCATGCTGTATGATTTTTAATAAAACTGCTTGAAGCAATGGAAAACATAGCCCATGTCTCAGTTTGTCCGCCTCAGTGTCTTTGGAATCTTCATTGTAGATGAAATCTGAATCTTTAATGTTTTCAGTTAACAAGTAAAGAAAGAAGAGAAAGTGTTGATTTTTTTTCTTGTTTGGAAGGAGCTAGCCTGGCAATAGACACATTCCTTGAAAATTCATCAGCCGATGACTGGGTCTGTGACTGAAAAGTTTTGATTTTATTTTGCCTATTTACTTTTTATAGAGGTCTAGAAAGTAATTGTGTTACTGCCGCAGGTGGAAAAAATGTGAGAAACATTGAAACTGACCAGATAAACTCTTAGTGTTGCAAATACAAACGAGGGTAGAAGATAGTAGAGGAAAAGCTAAAATGTGGTAGGTAGCTCTGAGTTAATGACAGAGTCTTAAAGGATGTTTATGGTGCCAATAGCATAATTACTAAAACCTAGTTTTCCTGGTTTGCTAAAAAAAAAAAATAAATAAACTATTATCAGCTATGTCTAATTTAACCTTTTAATTGTTTTCTGAATCATGTTTGCAGAAACCAGTTGGATTTACATACAGAAGTTCCAGTCATTTGCCTCCAGGAAAAATAAGAGTACAAAAACACATGGAAAGGGATTTAAGTCTTCACCTTTCTTCATCAGGCCAGGGAAGGCGTAGCCCAGTTGTAAGGGCTGCTTTACAAAATGGCCATGTTCACGTCAATTCCGAAGTACAACATGCTCCGAGTAGTTTTCAGCTTGAATCTCAGCAGTCTGTTGGAAGGCAGAGCCCACCACTCCCCACTATAGTTTCTACACATTCATTGCATTCATCATACACAGCAACTAATGGGATGCCTGACCTTTCACCACAATCAAGTCTTGCTCCCAGTATTGTGGAAAGCACTGTCAATGTTGCATCTTCACCTGTGGCATCACCATCGATACCAACACCATCTGAGCCCAGTCAGGAAAATAATGCTGTGGAGTTGAATTACAGAAATGCATCTGAGGATGTGAATATTAGTGAAGAACTACCATCTTCTTCAGTCTTAATCAATCCTAGCTTGGGTGAGTTCCTGTGTGATAAATACTCAGAAACAAAGGCTAAAAAACCGGCTGATATTACTACAAGCCTTTGATTTACAGTAGGTGTTTTGGGTTCTTTTAACTCTAGGCTTTCTTTTTTTCTCTTAGTGTAACCTTTTTTATTGTGTGTATACTTCACACGTGATATGTGCATGCTATCCATGTGTTGGAGGCAAAGGAGATTGCCACTAAAGCTAAGTGAGGCATATGCCTGTATGCATGTATTAAGAAAGCAGCTTACCTCATCCATGTGAAGGAAATACCTGTTTTCTTCTTGTGGGGGATTTTATCCGTGAAACATCCTTTCTGTACTACTCAAATCCTCCAGTGTTTGGTTTCTTTCAAAATACTTCATTCCAAAGAAAAACAAGAATTCTATAGATCATTGCATTACAATGAAGATACACATATAATATAGCACCATGTATTAAAAACTAATGCCTTTCTAAAGTGTAAATGCTCTGAGTGCAAGGCTGAGCACTTCTTTGCTTTTGGTCTAAAAAATACATTTGTACAGCTGAAGAGCTGCATGACTAGTAGGTGAAATATTCAGATGTCTACCTAAAAATTCGTAAACAGTTTATGATTTAGCAGTTCTGTGTATGGATATGCCACTCTTTGTGAGCCAGCATCTTGAAAATATACCTGGTATCTGCACATATGTAAAATAGGCCAATGTGAACATGGTGGACAATTAGGTGTCTAATGTGTTTTCTTGGCTTGGATTTCAGTTAGTTATGCTGGTGGTTAATGTGAATAAAAAAGATATTTCTGTTACCATTCCAAATTAAAGCTGCTTTTGTAGGAGCAAAGGTAAGTAGTAATACATAGTAGAATTAACTGTAGTAGAGAACATACTCTGAGACTCAAGAGAAAGAGATTGAAATAATGTTCTATTTTTAACAACTCACTTGAGATTAAATTTATTTTTCTTTTGAATGTTTTTGTTTTTTGAAAGAGTTTGTTGGTGACCCAGCAAGAAATGTAAAAGTTCTTGGAAACCATTTGGTGAAGGCTCGGCAAAAGACAAAACCCAAGTATGCAGCGCGCCACTTGGTTCGTGTCTTGTTCCCCAAGAAAACTTTATTGTGCAGCGTTATGGGAGCAAGTGCACGAGGGCGCAGGACTTTGGATCCAAACAAAATTGCTGCAATAAGAGGTATGTTACCTTTCCAAATGCACAGATTTACTTATTTCATAGTTAATGAAGTTTTGAACTTAAAAGGAATCCTTTTCTGTATGTTTCTGGCTAATTATTGTCTGGCAACTGGTGAGCAGATAAATGCCATAGTGGATGTGCTCCACGTTACAGTATCTTTTTGTTTTGAAAATCCTACTTTGTAATTCTCAATGTTCATTTCTCTTCAATTTGTATAAAACTATTCTGATTTCTTCTAGTTTTATATACATCATGTTTATCAGTCATGCTTGCTGTCTCTAAATTTTAAATTGCAGTTTATTTTGCGTTTGTGTGTGTCATGGATTTTGTCTGTGGTTTTTTGTTTGGTTGATTCGGGTTGGTTTGTAGCCATGGTATACTTGGGACAAACATTAATTAGTGTTTTTGAAATGCTCTTATGTTCAGTTCTCTTGAGTGAGAAGTGGTGAAGATGGAAGGGCCATTTTTTAATAAATGTCAAGTCGTTTACACAGATCCCATGGCACGTGTGTGTTAAAGGGTTAAAATTGAGTGTGAGATTATGTAAGCCATGTGAAAGAGTTGCAGCAACAGCATTACCCTGTCTCTGTCCTTTTAGGGGGAGGATGGTGGTATTGGTTTTGGCGGTTTTTTTAAAAGTTAGTATGATAGAGCACACGTTTCCCCTAGCTCTACCAGGAAATGTTTAATATAATAAAAACAGTATTCACAACATCTCAAAAAGTATCACAGAACATTTTGAATTCATAGTGCTGGTTATTTTCAAAATACAAGTTTACTATCTTTATTTATCAATGGAAATCTGAAGCTTGTAAATGGAGAACAATAAACATGAAGCATTAGCTAGCTTTCTGTCTCTAGGTTAGGATACTTCTAAATACTGGGCTTTGTCATGAAACTCCAAACATTTTCTATATTTTGTATGCAGAGTTTCTTGCAACTAACTTTCCAACCTATGATTTAAGCGAGCATGGAAAAGACTGGAAAACCTGTATCACGAATGTCAATGCCATGATCCGCTGTTTGCGCTCTGAAACCAAAGCAAACGCAGCAAGTTCTAAGGTGATGATTTATTAAGTTTTAAGATTGCACTTTTTTCTCAGATTAATTATTTGACCTCCTCATGGTACAGGTGCTGTATTGGAAATTCCTTTGGTTGTGTCTCTGTTGCTCAGCACAGGCATGCTGACTGCAGCACTGCTTCCATGTGGGGAATACTGAAATACCGTGTTTTCTGCTCTGCCTCTTTCTTTTCCTGTGTCCAGAGTTCAGTTAAGAAGTGTTCAGACATAGGATACTAAAAGGAAAGCACTGCAAATGTTTTTGAGAGCTTAAACAAGTAGCTCTTAGCACCTGTTTTTGCAGGCTTCTTTTTTTTTCAGATATATTCAGCCATGCATTTCAGTTTTATATTGACTGCAACATTGCTTCAAACACCTCCAACTACATTTACTTCTAAAATGTTCTGTGCACATTTGAATAATTATTAACTGTTCTACCTGTGGTTTTCATGATAGAAATGCAGGAGTAACTATACTGCAAAGATCTCGCTTATACTAAATGTGAAGTAAACTGGAACACTAATTAGAAAACTGGTAGGCTACTCTCAGTGCGTGTTTAACCTCATTAAATGTTTCAGGAGACAACTGAGGGGAAAGAAGTGTCTGATGCTCCTGATACATCTCATTGTGTAGATTTAAATTATAATAAGGATAGTGGAGACAAGTCTCAAAACTCTCAGAAAATGACCAGCTCCACAACTGACACATTGCAGAATTCAGGATTGGATAAGTTTCCAGAAGCTTTCCACGCATCTTCACTCAACAAGCATTCTTTGGAACCTATGGGTAAATGAAGAAATTTTTATTTTCTGGAATAGCTTATTACATTTTAACATGCTCAATGAGAGGCAAAAGATGGTACTGTTGGTGTAATTGCATAGTAAAGGGATTTTCTGAACTATGTGAGTGTTCTTTTTCTCTTCAGGCAGTCACTTGGTGTATACAT
Organism: Rhabdornis inornatus; assembly: GCA_013397075.1. Classification (NCBI taxonomy): domain Eukaryota; kingdom Metazoa; phylum Chordata; class Aves; order Passeriformes; family Rhabdornithidae; genus Rhabdornis; species Rhabdornis inornatus. The sequence continues at coordinate 472,449 of VWZS01000337.1, forward strand.
AGTAAGTCTTTTTGGGAATGAACAAGAGCATTATATCTGGCTAATAGAAGATATGTTTGAATCTACCAGTGTCCCATAATGCATATCCGCTGCGACATTGGGAAGTTCAGCTTCAGTTACTCTGTTCAGTTGCCTTGGCTTTTTACTTTTGTTTGATAGATATTCTCCCTTCAAAAAGTAAGCTAGCTCAGAATATCTATTGAATGGTACTGCAATTTCAGAAGAAAAAGCACATCTTTCTGCAAAACTGACTCTTTAGGACAATAAAAATCTTAAAACAGCCTTTTTATTTTCAATTTTTTTAATGGAAGTGTTCAGTATACAAATGCATTGGGAAAAAAAAATCCATGTACAGTATGTGATACTTAGAGACCCTCAAGGAAAATGAGCTGAGTTTAGTTGTCCTTGGAAGTAATTTATTCAATTAGAATGACTTTGAGGCTGTATCAAGATCTGTTCTTGCACCCAAGATTTTTTAGTCAGATCCCACAGACCTCTTTATATATGAAAAATTTTGCATTTTTTCTTACTAATGTTTGCAGTGAAGTCAGGTAGAAGTAGTTAAAAAAATACTCTTTTTCTGTTTCCACTTACAGAATCTAAGCACCACTGAAATAGCAGAACTTTTATTTACTTATTGGAAAAGCATCATCTTCTCACATGAGATGAAACAAGTTAGAAAGCAATAATTAATAATGCAGCTTGCATTGCTGAAGACATATCAGAAGTACTGTTCATGGTTGTAAACCAAGCAGGGTGTTCTGGCTGCTTGGCCATGTGTCTGCAATATGTTTCATATTAGCAGTAGCTGTAGTGTTGCAGCTTTGCTCTGGTCTTTCCAAGCAAGTAGAGTAGTTTCTGGGTGAACTTTTAGTGTCAGTTTGGATTTAATACCACCACTTTGAAGCATGGTCAGTGTTGGATGAGTGAAAGATCTCTCTTTCCTCCCTGACATCTTCTCTAGAACCTCTTGGGAGCCCATCGCACAATGTTCAGTTGCCTTTCTCAGTCATTTACGTCGCTAAGGGGAAGACGCGGCCAGAGTTGTCAGCTCGCTACCTAATCCGTCATATGTTCCCTGAAGATGTGCTGGTGAAAAGCAACGTGTATGGTAGTCTTGATCGTGGCATGAGCCCACTGGATTCCAATAAAATCAATGCACTCAGAGGTAAGTAAGAAAATCTCGGGTAAATCATAATGTGGAGAAACTAATAAGTGTATTAACTTCATATCATATGAACAAAGCATAGAGCTTCAGAAATTAGTCTGTGAAACTATTCTTACAGGCATTTCCGCAAGCAGTGGAACAAATTGAGAGGAAGTAGATAAAGTTATATTTTAGTAGCTCAAGAAATTCTCCAGATCATGAACCTGGTTTGTATGGGGAAATTCAATTGTCTTGACATCGGCTTGAAAGGGCAATGCAGTGGGAGATGGGAGCAGTCCCTGAGGCTTCTGGAGGACATCAGAGATAATTTCTTCATACAGGGCCTGTGTAGATGAAGCAGAAAGCAGAGATGTCATCTACAGCAGTTTATGGCTCCCTTCACAAAAAGGGTTGTTGTGTGATAATTGGTGGTGCTATTGCCTGCAGAGATTATGAAATCGTGGGCCCCAAGGTCCTTAGTAGAGTTAGAAGGGTCTAAGTATAGGCTCTGTAGCTAAGTATAGGCTCTGTAGCTTGGGAGAGCACACTTTGACATACTTGGGAAAGTCACAGATGGGAGCTTGCGAGAGACAGCTCTGAATAGGAGAGAAGCTCAGGAAAGTTGACAGATCTGTAAGAACAGCCTTCTGCAAGCACACGAGAGTCCATCTTGACACTTAGGAGAACTGAGAGAGTTATGGGGCAACAGGTTGGGCTAAGCAGGGAATTGGTAACTGAGCTTTGGAGCAAAAAAAGCCATATTTAGCATATTTAGAGATTGGAAACAAGGAGAGCTTATGAAGTGGAATTTAGCAGCTGTTGTGTTTTAACCCATGAGGTAGCTGAACACCACACAGGTGCTTGCTTGCCTTCTTCCTCCCTGTCCTGCTCCTCTGCCCCACCCACTGGGATGGGGGAGAGAAGTGGGGAAAAAGGACTGCCTCTGAGAGAGCAGCATTTATGCTAAATAAAGTGGAGCTGTGACTCACACCCTCTTGGGTGATGTCTGGGTATAGCTTGAGGGACAGAGCATGCCAGAAACCATTTCCAGTATGGCAAGCACTAGCCTGGGAAATAACGACACTTAAACATCTCCACTTTATATATAATATATAAACATATATGGACATGTAGACATATTTTGTTTCTTGACATTTTGAGCTTAAGAAGCATTCAAAAGATCTAGTAAATGCGTCTTAGGACTGCAAGAACACCATGTAGGCTACAGAGCAGATGAGAGACAAATCCTGTGTGTTGTGTTTGCAGCCAGACCTTGTCACTTGGCTCTGGAGCCAGAGGACAATCTGTGCCCCTATTGCTTTTAACAGAGCCTGACTGGATGGCAGCACCAGCTCCCTGAGTGTTACTTTGCAGAGCAGGAAGGGGCCCTGCGCAGCTGACTATAATCCCCAGAATTGGTTCATTTTGGTGAAAGAAAAGACATAAATTTAAAAGCTATTTTGTGGACCATGTACAAATGCTCTGTAGACTTTGTATGAATTCGAGTTCTGTGCTGTTCCACTAAGGTCAAGTATTCTTGACTTTACTGCCGGGGATGAAAGTAAAGAGAGCCTGGCTGCTGCTTCAGCCAACAGCTGGTGTATCCTTTGTCAGCATAGTTTATAACAGGAGCATCCTAAGCACACTTACTCTCCCTTTATCTCTCCTCCTGGAGTGGAGTGAACTGCAGGAGCACAAGTTCTTATCTCAGTTTCTTTCTTCCTTCAGACCAAAGTTTTTCTGGCAAAACGGGTTTCTAGGTTTGTAACTATGAGTTAAAATATTAACTGTAAAAATGATACTATATTAGATTTTTACTTGCTGGTGTGTGGAAGAACAAAGCTGACACAATATCTACTAGCTATACCTTTCTTTCTACAAGAAGGTAAATCTAGATATTAATCAGAGAAGGAGAAGCAATATTGTCTTGATTTGAAATTACAGATGAGAATTCCTTTTTGGTGTTTATTTAAGTCTTTTACAGGGTTGCTTAGAGACAGTGTAATCAGCTCAGCTCAGCAGGACAATCACTCCTCAATAACTTCAAAAGCCAATTTTAATTTTGGTTTTAAACTACTCATTTTACTCATGGAAGGGGAGAAAGGTACCATAGTCCTCCCCTTTTTGTGTCATTGCTGCCAAACTCAAGTGTTTGTTTACTGATCTTAATTGAAGTATGGCAAGGAATGAGCTCTCACAATTTTTCTGTCACTGTTGTTCCTGTACATCTGTGTTATGCTGAATTGCTGTGATTAATTTTAGTGAATACAGTTGTCAGAGATCCTCTGAAGGAGAGCTGGGTCCTGCCTAATACTGGTCGTTCTGAAATGGAGCCCAATATTTCTCTTTGCTAGCTGACCACATTAGAAGCTGAAGTTCAGCACTTCAAAGGATCAAAACTACACATATGGTCATGTTTTCTTTTCATATTTTGCTTTTATGCTTAGACCTTTTTTTACTCATTTTCAAATATAACAGAAAAGGGAAAAGCAGTATCTGCCCTGCTTTGCTTTTCAAGGCTTGTAATATGCCTAGCTGTCTTGGTTTGGTAGCATGCACTTGTTTTAGCTTAATTACATCTAGAAAGAGTATATAGCTTGCATAAATAATTGATAACTCACTATTACATACTTGTTTATTTTTAGACTTCCTTCAAGACAATTTTCCATCCTTTGATCTCAATGAAAGTGGATTTGATTGGAAGGCATGTGTGGCTGCCATGAACAGCTCAATCCGCAGTCTCAGACATGAGCTTAAAAAGGCGACATGTGGAATCCGCCACAGAGCCCTGGCAGTGTCACCCTCGAGAGCAGAGTCCCCCAGAGGATCCCACTTCCGTAGAGCCAGTGGAAGGCATCTCTCGGATTGAAGCTCTCTAGCATCTGTCTGATATCTTAATTTAGCAGGTTTTTATTAATTCCATGTAGAAACCTGTAATATCGAGCTGTCCTATTCAACTGAGTTGTCAGCAGCACTAAATAGCATCACTTCATGAAACCAAAATTAGCAGAAGGCTTGGGAGTCCTAGCTCTTTGCATAGGTAGCATTTGTGCTCCTCACAAATTATTTTCACTGCTCCCTGTAGCATTTGCAGTGTGCTCTCTCCAAAAAGCATCTTCTTCTCATGATTCATTGAATCTGAAAGATTAATCTGATTAAAAAAGATGCACTGTGCATCAGTACAGCAGAAGCAGATGGAAAAGAGGAGAGGAAAGAGTGGTCCTCCTTGGAGGGTGAATCATAGCCAGCTAAATTATCTCATTATATGTGAGGAATGAAATTTGCTTTGACAATTGGATATCTTCAGCAAAAATACCAGAAAGGAAAAAATATTTTAATTGCATTTAGTTAACTTGTATCTGGACTTGATGATCTTTGAGGTCTTTTCCAACCTTAATGATTGTATGATCGCTCACATTTTTGCCTCCTATATCAGTGTTTTTTGTAGGATAAGAGGCAGACAACAATATAAGTAAAACTGGTCATGTATGGGGGAATGATGCCTTAAGTTTTAGCTTTCGTATTTTCCAGATTCTGTACTGTGTTAGTATATAACTCTGAACTTCATATAAAGTGTTACCAAGTTCTCTTCAGGGTTTAGTTAGACAAAACAATCCTTTTCCAGTCCAATAACTAAAGACAGCTTCAGGCCCAAAAAGTATAAACAACCACAAATTGAGGAGAGCAGTCTGGGAGGATGGGACTTCATAACCTGAAGCTGTAATTAGACAATTAACCTCAATATACAAATGGAACAAAACTTTTAAAAGTGTGAAAATTCGTGACCAGTGGTCCATCTTGGGTGTAGCCATGGCTGGGCTCTTGCACTGGCCAAGGTGTGTCCTTTGAAGGCCTTTTTAATAAATACCTATTTTATTCCTTTAGCACTGTCTAGCCTCTGTTCTAGGTAGCCTCTCAAGGCATCAGTTATACTGCTCTGCTCTGATTTAGTTCTACAAAAAGGACAAAAAAAAAAACATCCAAAACAAACAGTCCCATGGTTGGTTCTGTTTTTTCTTAATTAAATTTAAGGAAAATAATTCTTCAGGATCCTGAACTCCACCATATCATCTCATGCAACTAAGGCTTCACATTTTTAGGAAATCACTTGCTGTAGGTGGTATGAGGTGCAGAAAAGCACCTGTCAGTAATAAATGTTCATGCCCTTGCCTTTCTGTCCACACAAGACAAATTTATTAGTGCACTAAGTTGTATATTTAAAAAAAAAAAGAACAATCAAACTGATTTTAACAAACTAATTTTAAAAATCACTTGGATGTTGAACTTTAAAAAAAAAAATTAATTACCATATATATTCAATTTCATACCTCACTCCGTTTCACTTGTAAGTTAGAATTCAACAACAGTAACTGTACAGAAGCTAATGCGGTGTTTTGTTGGATAGGTTCTTTGTTATTTGGGTTTTTTTGTTTGTTTGCTTTCAGAAAAGGAAGTAATAATAGAATTGTAAAATATGCTGAGTTGTAAGGGACATATCAGGATCATCAAGTCCAATTCCTGGCAGTGCATAGGATTGTCCCCAAAAATGACACCATGTGCCTGAGAGCGTTGTCCAAGTGCTTCTTGAACTCTCTCAGGCTTGGAGCTGTGACCACTTCCCTGGAGAGCTGTTCCAGTGCCCACCCACCCTCTGGGTGAAGAACCTTTTCCTGATATCCAACCTAAACCTCTCCTGACACAGCTTCAGGCCATTCCCTCAGGTCCTGTCACTGGTCACAAGAGGGAAGAGATTGGCACCTGCCCCTCCTCTTCCCCACACGAGGATGTTGAAGACCACAATGAGGTCTCCCCTCAGTCTCCTCCAGGCTGACAAAAACCAAGTGACCTCAGCTGTTCTTCTTACAGCTTCCCCTCCAGACCCTTCACCATCCTCATGGCCTCCTCTGGACACTCTCTCATAGCTGAATGTCTTTCTTACATTGTGGTGCCTAAAACTGCCCCCAAGCACTCAAGCTGAGGCTGCCCCAGTGCAGAGCACAGCAGGACAATCCCCTCCCTTGCCCAGCTGGCCATGCTGTGCCTGATGTCCCCCAAGACACAGCTGACCCTCCTGGCTGACAGGGCACTTCTGACTGGTACTCACCTTGCCATCAACCAGGAACCTGCAGGACTCTCTCCATAGCTGCTCTCCAGCTTCTCATTCCCTGGTTTATGCATGAAGCCAGGGTTGCCCTGTTCCAGGTGCAGAACAGCACTTGCCCTTGTTGAATTCCATACAGTTGGCATAAGCCTTTGTGTTCCACATTTTCAGCTTCAGTCACGTGGTCCTCCCAGTGTCTGTACTGGCTGACTGCTGTGTGAACTTGCCTTGCCACTTGTGTTGGGTCTGAGTGCAGTCTCAGAGATCTAATTTCTTCACAGAAGGAAGCTTCTTGGAAGACTGGCATAGGAAGTGGATTTTACCTCTGAGAGTTGTGGAAACTGTGGCTTCCAAAATAATGCCTGTACATAGCAGAATTAGATTTAACTAAATCTGTCCTCTCCAAGACAAAGGTTTCATAGTTTGTTTGTTAGCAATAGGATAAAACAGTGAATTTGCTAATTCTTACTTCTGTTCATAACAGATAGTGTTCATTGTACAGAGAATAGGACCAGCTTATTAATTGCAACTTAGGATATGCAATGGCCTTATCAAATATGAAATCAGATGGTAATTAAAGTTCTTCCTGCTACTTCCTTTCAGAAGTCCTCTGTAGGATTCAAGAAACAGGCTGAATTTCTGATTTTCTTTTCTTGGTAGAAATGTTGTACTGCAAATTTGGTGGTTCTGGTGAACTATTAACTAATTCTTCTGTTGCTTTATATACAGTACTTGTTGTAAATGCCAGGAACTTTGTTGTGTATAGATATTATTAGTTCCAAACCTCAGAAAAAGCCAAAAATGCTTCTATTTTTTCAGTGGTTTTATGAATTTTTTTCATTGCCATTCACAGATTTTAATGGTAGAAGGATATATTTATTGAATGACATGTCTGTCACTGAACTCTGTTAAATGTGGTGAATACCTATAGCTTCCATCTTGAAAAGAAAATTGAATAATTTAAGTAGAAATAGTTTTCTTGTTTCTGTTTCAAATGTATCAAATTTTGCTAACTTTTATAAAGTACAATTAAAGTATTTTGCTGTTAGGAATAAAGTATTTTACAAATAAAACTAGCATATCGCTCTTTGACTGCATATGTGTCTTAAGTATTTCTTGGGTCATGAATCTACAGTTCAAGTACAGTTTCATCTGAAAAGATTCTTCTGATGTCCTTTGAAAAAACAGGGCTTTGAGAGATCTTCGATTGAAATTTAGACTGCTTTAACTGTAAACCAAAGCAAACATTTCTGGGCCTAGCTTGTCAGTTACAGCTGTGTGCAAGTTACCCAAAATAGAGCTTTCCACAAAAGGGTAGGAGTTGAGTAAAATTTTTAAGGAAGTCCTTTAAAGTGATTAATTAGTAGATGAGGCCTTGTTCGTGCAGTGGCATCAGTTTCTGTGCTAATCGTTATTCAAGGCATAAAGCAGGGCTGCCAGGAGGCACTGAGGATTCCCTGCCAGGTGCTGTAGATCCCTGGATGTGACCTAAGGAATGAACAGTTGTTTGCTGTACTTCGTGTCAGGGAGCAGCATGAGCACGCGGGGCTGGGGCCAGGCACCTGCAGCACAGGCAGCATGAGCCCCTGGCAGTGCTCTGGTGTGGCTACTCCCTGCCCAGCAGGGCCACTGCCAGGGCCACAGGACATGCCTGGTGAGTCAGGCCCAAAGTCTGGTCAGCAGCAGCAGGAGTGTGTCACGCAGGAGCCAGCGCTGAGCCCGACTGGGGACATGGCTGTGACTGGGACACTACTTCCCCTGCCCAGCCAGGGGCTCCAGGGGATGGGGCTGGCAGGGCCAGCCTGCAGCACAGCCCCGCAGGGGTGAGTCTTGGAGTCTGTAAATCAGAGGCCTCTCTGAATTCTTCAGACAGAAATCAGAGTGCAGGGATTGAATTAGAACCTTTGGATGGATTGAAGTATATTGAGCTACTCACACATAAATGTGTAAGTTTAAATCTTCGAATAAGTAAGTAAGTTTAAGTAAGTAAGAGTATGCTTTAAGTGCTTTAAAGAGTAAAGGTCTTAGATACTAGTGTAGAAAAGCAAGTTCTAGTGAAGGTTGAAAAACATAGTCCTAGATACTAGTGTTGAAAACAAGTTCCTGTGTAGGCTCCAGGAACAGTTTTAGATATAATAAAACTGTAGTAAGAATATTGCTTACATTTTTTAGATAGAAAAAGATAGACTATACGCGTAGTTTGTACTGGCATGCTAAGAAACTAGAATTCTAATAGGTTAAAAAGAAATGGTTTGGGTTCGTGTTTTTAGCTTATTGGGTAATTTGTGTATAAGAATCTATGCACTGGGGAGAGACATACTTGCTCTTGCTCTCTTGCTTTCATTCTCTCTCCTCACCACCATCATCACCACTTGAAGAAGACAGGAGTTGTGGCAGCAACATCAGCCTTCCGGGGCCCCGATGGGAGCAGCTTCCACTTCTAATTGGGACTTAACTTCTATTTAGGACTCTATGCCAAAAGCTTTTAGCATGGACTTTAACACTTGTGACCCTTTGCCTTTCGAGATTGATGTGCCTTTACAATAAACAACTTTATAGCAACTAAAAGCTCCTTGGCTCTTTTAAAGAAAAGAACCACAACCTGACAGGTGAGGGCCCGGGCCCAGGCACAGGGGTGGTCAAGAGGGACAGGGCCAGGCTGCCCAGGGTACCTGGGGGTCTTAGGGCACCCTACAGGCTCTGATCAGATTTTTTGCCAGTTTCACAGTGTGGATGTAAACAACCCATCTCACAGCTGTGTTCAGCTTTTATAGCCAGAACTCATTCATTAAAACAGTATTAGTACTTCCTATTTTCTTCAAATGTTTATTCAGATAGTCATAGGATTTTACAATAGGCTGCAGAAAGAACTAAATATTTGTGCAGTTCTTTATTTGTGTTTTTGTATAGATAAGGCAATGTGATAATTTTGTAGGTCTCTTTCAAAATTACCATTTTCTTTTGTTCAGTGTATGGTATGATGATACCTGTGCCTGACATGAGAACTCTGAATGTCACCTGAACTACAGGCTTATGTAAGTGTTTAAACTACAATTTCAGCATAGTTTTGGTGTTTGGTGTTTTTTAGTATTCTCCGCCAAGTTTTCCACCTCAAGCGGTGAAGTGACACTGGTTGTGTGTCACACTACTGCATGAAATTCATTTCAGCACTGGAAGCAGGTCTGGCCCTCGGGTGGATTGAAGTGCTACAGCACCACCTACTGAGACCCAAAAGTTTTTCTGAGAAAATCTCCCAGGCTGAAACACTAAATATTCTGACACAGTGATGCCGTTCTGAGAATTTGATTGGTGCTCTCATTGGAAATTTGAAGTTTCACTTCTACCTCTGCTTTATCCATTTAAGCTAAATCTTCCTATTTAAAAATGATCTAACTTGAGTTGGGATCGTTCTTTCAGTGAGGTTTTTTTTTTTTCTAGTTGCTTTTAACATCATCTGTAAGTCTTTAACACATGTGGCAACTGTTCACATACAGTGTTGTATGAGTAATAAAATGTGGGAGTGATGGAACACCAGGTTCGGCATCCTCTTTTCTCACAGCCTTAGCAAATTCTTTGGCATTTAATCTGGTATCGTGAACTTTCCAAAGGTGGTGTCTGCTTTGTAGGCCCCATTGCCTTGGTTTAACCCCAGCTGGCAACTAAGCTTCATGCAGTTCACTCAGCCCAGTGGGACTGGGGAGGGGAGTCTGAAGGGTAAAAGTGAGAAAACTCATGGGCTGAGATAAATACAGTTTAATAGGTAAAGCAAAACAAGGAATTAATTCACTGCTTCCCGTGGGCAGGCAGGTGTTCAGTCATCTACAGGAAAGCTCCATCCCATACAAGGGTGCCTTGGGAAGACAAGTGCTGTATCTCTAAACATCCTCTCCTTCCTCCTTCTCCCCCAGCTCTCTAGGCTGATGCCATGTGGTGTGGGATATTCCCGTGGTCAGTTGGGGTCAGCTGTCCTGACTGTGTTCCCTCCAAAATCCTTGTGCACTCCCAGCCCTTTTGCTGCTGGGTTGGGGTGAGGAGCAGAAAAGGTCTACACTGTGCAAATGCTTCCCAGCAATAGGGAAAATGTTTCTGTATTATCAGCCCTGTTTCCAGCACAAATCCGAAACACAGACCCATACTAGCTACTGTGAAGGGAATTAACTCTGCCCCAGCCAAAGCCAGCATACCATCAAGGAGGAGAATTTCAGGGCCGTCAGAAGGCAGGCAGAGGCCTGGGAAATTCCCAAACTCTGTGAAGCCACCACAGGTAGTCCAGAAGGACATCTTTCTGCCTGTACTGTCAGGTTTCAGAAGGTGATATTAACAATATTGTAGGCTAGAAGACATTTAAAAATATCACTGGGTGCCTCATTAGAGACAGGAAAAGTTCTGTGGCAGAATAACAAACCAACCCAAATAAGGAGATTTTGCAAATGACTCTTTAGGAGTCTGGAAGGAATGGGTCTCAGTAAGATGGATTTTGACAGCAGTTTTTGTATTGCATCCTACTTTTGTTCTTGTTGCCCAGAGCATCAATCTTCACTCAAATTTGGCAAAAAATGTTCTGAAAGGGATTGGCTTAGGTTTCTGATCCACAAGATAGTTCCTTTCCCTTACCAGCTCCACAGGCAGGAAATTTCAGAAGGAAAGGGAAAGCTGCTTAAGTTGACATTGAGGAGGGTGGGGGCAAAGAATAGATTCATATTTTACATTCCTTACTTGCATACTGCTATGCTTATTTCAAAGCCTATAGGAAAGGAGTGAACAGAGCAGTCAGGTGCTTGGACATAAAACAGGTAGGCACCTATTTTTCCCCAATTGTCAGAGAAGGATGGAAACACTGAAGGAATTAATAGAAATGCATTGCTGATACGATTGGTTTTGTTTAAATGTTTTTGCAGATAATTCATTAACTCTAAACTAAAAAATTGAGAAAAATACAAATTAGGTTTTTCAAAAAGAAACCTTAAAAAAAAAAGCCAAACCAAAACAGATGCCACAAAACAACAACAAAAAACCCCAACAGACTTCTGCCATCTAAGAGGTCAAAGATAAGACTTCAGTGTCCTATTTTCTGTTCCCCTTTCGCCACTGCTCTGAAAGAAGAATTAGTTTTCTACTTTATGGTTATGACCTTCTTGGAAATAAATTCAGCCACTAAAAGCAGCAATTTATTAAAATATGTTTGTTTTCCACATACTGCAGAACACTTAAATTCCATTAAGATAGTTTTCCGTACAGCATTTTTTCCATCCTTGAATGTATTTGGATTATAAGTGAGGAATATTTTTCTGCTGTGTAGTCTCATGGAGGTGCTAGTTGAGCATATTCTGTCCACCCCTTTTTGTTTTTTAAGAATGTAATTTTACAGAGCTACTTTTTCATTTCCTCCATTGGCAGGAGAGATGATAAATAAAACAAAATATTTGTAAAAATCTTTACTTTCCTCCATGTAGTGAGGTGGTTTTCCATGGAGAACTTGGTTTTTAATGTAATTTCTTTTTCTCTCCTGCAACTGTAAAAACAGTAAAAGATACCTTTACTGTGACCATACAGCAGAGATGGCTTATTTTTTATAAAAGGGAAAAACACCCTACCACATCTCAAGCATTGAAATTATTTCTATTTTTGTGGCTTTTCTGAATGTCATTTTAAATATGCACTTGTGCTAAGAAAGTCTTTTCCAGAAAGTGTGAGTAAAACCTAGTCTTGCTTAGTCTGAAAGCGGATCTAGTCAGACTTTTCCCTGGCTTTGGGTTTATTACATTTGAGTCTATGGCCCAGTTCTGCAAGCATCTANGTGGGCAGGCAGGTGTTCAGTCATCTACAGGAAAGCTCCATCCCATACAAGGGTGCCTTGGGAAGACAAGTGCTGTATCTCTAAACATCCTCTCCTTCCTCCTTCTCCCCCAGCTCTCTAGGCTGATGCCATGTGGTGTGGGATATTCCCGTGGTCAGTTGGGGTCAGCTGTCCTGACTGTGTTCCCTCCAAAATCCTTGTGCACTCCCAGCCCTTTTGCTGCTGGGTTGGGGTGAGGAGCAGAAAAGGTCTACACTGTGCAAATGCTTCCCAGCAATAGGGAAAATGTTTCTGTATTATCAGCCCTGTTTCCAGCACAAATCCGAAACACAGACCCATACTAGCTACTGTGAAGGGAATTAACTCTGCCCCAGCCAAAGCCAGCATACCATCAAGGAGGAGAATTTCAGGGCCGTCAGAAGGCAGGCAGAGGCCTGGGAAATTCCCAAACTCTGTGAAGCCACCACAGGTAGTCCAGAAGGACATCTTTCTGCCTGTACTGTCAGGTTTCAGAAGGTGATATTAACAATATTGTAGGCTAGAAGACATTTAAAAATATCACTGGGTGCCTCATTAGAGACAGGAAAAGTTCTGTGGCAGAATAACAAACCAACCCAAATAAGGAGATTTTGCAAATGACTCTTTAGGAGTCTGGAAGGAATGGGTCTCAGTAAGATGGATTTTGACAGCAGTTTTTGTATTGCATCCTACTTTTGTTCTTGTTGCCCAGAGCATCAATCTTCACTCAAATTTGGCAAAAAATGTTCTGAAAGGGATTGGCTTAGGTTTCTGATCCACAAGATAGTTCCTTTCCCTTACCAGCTCCACAGGCAGGAAATTTCAGAAGGAAAGGGAAAGCTGCTTAAGTTGACATTGAGGAGGGTGGGGGCAAAGAATAGATTCATATTTTACATTCCTTACTTGCATACTGCTATGCTTATTTCAAAGCCTATAGGAAAGGAGTGAACAGAGCAGTCAGGTGCTTGGACATAAAACAGGTAGGCACCTATTTTTCCCCAATTGTCAGAGAAGGATGGAAACACTGAAGGAATTAATAGAAATGCATTGCTGATACGATTGGTTTTGTTTAAATGTTTTTGCAGATAATTCATTAACTCTAAACTAAAAAATTGAGAAAAATACAAATTAGGTTTTTCAAAAAGAAACCTTAAAAAAAAAAGCCAAACCAAAACAGATGCCACAAAACAACAACAAAAAACCCCAACAGACTTCTGCCATCTAAGAGGTCAAAGATAAGACTTCAGTGTCCTATTTTCTGTTCCCCTTTCGCCACTGCTCTGAAAGAAGAATTAGTTTTCTACTTTATGGTTATGACCTTCTTGGAAATAAATTCAGCCACTAAAAGCAGCAATTTATTAAAATATGTTTGTTTTCCACATACTGCAGAACACTTAAATTCCATTAAGATAGTTTTCCGTACAGCATTTTTTCCATCCTTGAATGTATTTGGATTATAAGTGAGGAATATTTTTCTGCTGTGTAGTCTCATGGAGGTGCTAGTTGAGCATATTCTGTCCACCCCTTTTTGTTTTTTAAGAATGTAATTTTACAGAGCTACTTTTTCATTTCCTCCATTGGCAGGAGAGATGATAAATAAAACAAAATATTTGTAAAAATCTTTACTTTCCTCCATGTAGTGAGGTGGTTTTCCATGGAGAACTTGGTTTTTAATGTAATTTCTTTTTCTCTCCTGCAACTGTAAAAACAGTAAAAGATACCTTTACTGTGACCATACAGCAGAGATGGCTTATTTTTTATAAAAGGGAAAAACACCCTACCACATCTCAAGCATTGAAATTATTTCTATTTTTGTGGCTTTTCTGAATGTCATTTTAAATATGCACTTGTGCTAAGAAAGTCTTTTCCAGAAAGTGTGAGTAAAACCTAGTCTTGCTTAGTCTGAAAGCGGATCTAGTCAGACTTTTCCCTGGCTTTGGGTTTATTACATTTGAGTCTATGGCCCAGTTCTGCAAGCATCTAGATGTGTAACTTCCATCCTATTTATGATTCCTCGAAGTAGGACAGATTAACATATGGAAACACAGTTGAAAGATCATGCAGATAATTAAATTTAAAAAAAAAAAAGTAATAACTCATCAAATTATTACAAGGAATGAATGCAGGAAATGGTGTTGTGGGCACTCAGAAAAGCTTTGTAAATTTAGATATTCCCTCATCCTTGGGGTTGCTGACCTCGTCCCAAATGAGTAACACGCTTCAGTTGGTAATTGGCATGGGAGCTTGCACAAGGACCTGGACTCTGAACAGCAGTGGCTAAGGTGCCTGCACAAATGCTCTTCTGACTTCTGTGAAGCAGGAAGAAAGACCAAGAGGAGTGACAATGCCTGAGGCTGTCACAAATCTCTGCTGAGGGAATGTGAGCCAAAGCGCCAGACAAGCTGGAGAGACATCTCCATAATCCAAAGTACTGAAGATTATATTTCTGCATATTACAAAGCAGTTGGGAATCACTGGTTGCTATTGTGACCATGTTCTTAGATGCCTGTGACAGAGGGACCTAACAACATGGTTTCCACTGTCTGTCTTAATTTCTCCAAAGAAAGTCTATTCAATTAAATGCCAGGAAAATGACAGTGATCATTAACAAAAGCCACTTTTACTCTGATTTGCAGAGTAGAGTGATGCTGAAACCATGACAAGTAAGCTTTCTGGGACAGGGGTAATTTTATTTCTGTTTTTATACACAATACTTTGTATAAAGGGGTTTCTGAGCAGAAAACCCATCAGCACTACAGTTAATTACAAGTATATTCTGGTCTTTATTTGGAGGTCTGACACAAACACAATGGAAACTGAAAGTATTGTCTCTGCAGATCCTACTGGACATAGGCAAAATTGTTTGAAATGTAACTATATACCATTTTTAAATGTATTTGCATCTTTAATATACAATTTAAAATTTTATATGGGTTATGTGTGAATGAAAAAAATTGGGCTAGAACCATTTTGAAATAGCTTTTTTAATGAATATTATGTCTTCAGCCAGAGGAACAAATGCAAATGCATCTCATCTCCAGCTGCAGATGCGTTGAAATGTGGAGTCCCTAACCCTACATGCACACTTTGAACACTTTTTTTTTTCTTCTGCTGACAGCCTTTTAGCAGCATCCCCTCAGGAGGCTTATATTATGAAGTGTAATCTATCTTCTGTTGGATGAATTCTAGAATATTTAAAGAAAAAGTGCTGAAAGAAGCAGACTTGCTGCTGAACCCCTTGTCCTGAATCAATTTCCCAGCCCAATGTGCCTGATAACTGCTGAAGCCCTGCTTATCCTTACGTTCCTATATGCTAGAATGCAGATATTTCCTTTATCTAGTGCCTCCTCACTCTGACTCCCCCTTTTCTGCCTACACCCTGTAGTCCTGAATGACCCTTCTGTCCCCACTTAGCCACAGAATGAACCCATCCAAATCAGCCCCAACTGGAGCACTGAAATGTCCATCTGATTCTCTTCTTTCCCAGCTCCACAGCATACCTGGCTACATAAAAGCACTTGTTTTTTTGAACACTGATCACTTTTTTGTTCTTATATTCTTTCTGCTAACTTGAAAGGATCAGCTGGGAGAGCTGTTGTTTAAGAAAATACAGCTTAGCAAGTGGTGACTCAGTAATCTGTATTGTCTGGTATCTTCTGACTTACATCAGAAATGGAAGAACAATAGCAGAGTCTGACTCCCTGCAGACTCTGAGTTTGGATTTTTGTGTTTGGGTTTGTTTTTTTTTTAATAAAAGTGAGAACATTTGTTAGTGACTGGAATGTCTTGGGATATTACACTGAGACCATATATTTTAGTTGAGCTTTAGTGGGCCTTCTAACTGGAAAAAATGCCCTAAAAAAGAATTTTTCAGTGAAAAAAAAAAGGAAAATGTTTTTAATGTCTGAAAAAGGCATTGCTTTTTGTATATGATTTCTTCTTCTGAAGTGCAATGTGAATGTAACTGAAAATATACTGCAACGGACTGTGTAGAAAGATACAGCCTCAAATAAACTATGTAAGAGAGCTTTCTTAGGGAGAAAAAAAATTATGAAAGTGAAAATAAAATACCTCCAGGCCTCTGTTTTGGAAACAATACAAATGTTAGACTACATTTCATTTTTGTATGCTAATTCCTTTCACTAAAAAGATCCCAATCTTTTCTGCAGTTAAAAATATTTCAAATGTGTAATATGTACCCTTCTCACTTCAGCCCATCACCACAGTCTTTATTCTGATGTGCCATAGAAGGGAATTAATCTCCTTATAGTTTTTTTCTTTTTCCTTTCTACATTCATACATTTCCTGTGAGACTGTGAGCTCTCCTATCTGTGTGTGTCGTAAAACAAATATTTGAATTGTATGTCATTTTAATATAGGCCTTTTGAAGAAAAGTGCTTTAATTAACATTTACTTATATTTGCAAAGGAACACTGAATATCCTTTATATCTGAATATAGGCCATGGCTCCCAAAGAATACCAACGACGTATGTAAACTCTGCTATTGATATATTAGTGTCACACTCCCAGCCTTATTAATTCTGCGTGGTTGTGAAGCACTAATTATTTCAATTAGTTTCGATTATGGTAACGTGGTGACTGCGGCAGAAGCGTGAGCCTGTGGTAGAAGGTGAGGGCCACATGGAACAGCCTGTTCTCATGGGTGACAAGCAGGAGCCAGCCTTTGGTGCAGAGGGGCAGCAAAGCACAGGCTCTATGCCTGGCACAAGATCACTCTGAAACCTTTTGCAACGCTCTGCCTGGAAACCCAGGAGTCTCCAGCCAGTGCAATGGTAGGGACAAAAATGCAAGCATCTCCACAGCTTTTGTAGCAATGATGATAACTGGCACATCATCAGGAGCAGTGTGGAAGGGATGGGGCAGGGCCGAACGAAAATCAGATGTGTCCCCGTGGTCCCTCAGCCAGGCTGTGCTGGGAGCAGGCTCTGCTGGGGCATTCCTCACACAAACCCACAGGGTGTGGGACATGGGGGACCCCATGGAACAAGCCCTGGATTCCTCCCCTGTTGCCTGCAAGGAGCACAGACACTGTGGGGATTTCTTCCCATGTTTGCATTGAGAACCTGAAGTTGTGGGGATTTATTTCCTCAGGTGTTGGAGATAGAAAGGGTAAAAGTAATGAAAATCTGCTAAAGACTGAAAATAATAAATTCCTCATATTCTCCCCATCTTCTCCAACCCCCTGGAGCATATGAATTCGTTGGCCAGATAAGCATGATACTTTATGCACTTGGCCATGCAATCTTGGTTTGTATCCAGGGGACTTTACAGGTGTAAAATTAACCACAGGAGAGCTCTTCTATTGCTCACTGACTGCAGTGCAAACATATGGAGGACTACAAGTGAAAAATAATTAAAACAGTATTTGAGTACATGCCTGTTCTCTCATCTTATATGTACAACACATGTAAATCCATCTTTTTTTTTTTATTCAATATCCTAATTCAGAAAAGTTTTTAAAACATAGGTTTCTCTCTGAAGTAGCACCTTTTGGAGCTAATTTGCCTGTGCTAAGAGCACAGCAGTATCCAGAAATGCACATAAAGCCAAAGGATTTATTGCTTGGCATGAACAACAGAATACCTTGGAATGATCCTGTGAAAATACTGTGGCAGACTTCTCTAACTTGGCTGCCAGTGCCTTTCCATAGCATACCTCTTAAAAAAATAAATCTGGATTTAACTGATACTAAAAGGTCATGGTCCATCAGCTACACTAAAATGTTTTTAAACATGACCCAATACACACCCATCCAATAAACCAGGGAGGCTCCTTCTGAAAATTTCTTCTATCCAGTACAGAGAATGTATTTTGAAATTCGCCTAGACACACACTTACTCAGCAGACCAGAGTGGTTCCAAATTAAGTGGGTTTTGAAATTAAATAACCCTCAAACCTTCCTAATTATATCTTTTTTTTTTCAAGAGACAGGAACAGCTGCAAAGGTGCCGTTCTGATTTCTCTGGTAAGCAGCCTGCATTTTATTTACTTGTTAAGACCATTTAACATCTCTGAAAGATGCCAGTTTGAGAGCTGAATAACATACAATTCTTCTCTTTTTTCCTCTTTCTATTTTTTATTGAAGTGGCCAGAGCTACTGTGGCACAGGCAGCTGTGTCATTAGCTTTCCTGCTGTGCCTTGCAAACTCATAAAAGAGAGGGATTCAATCAAATTTCTCCCTCAAGTGGGAAGTGCTGCAGAATCACTGAAACTGGGATGGGACCAAGGGGAGAAGAAAACAAGGAATACAAATATCAGGGACAGCAAAGTGCCAGGGAGAGTGTGTGGGTGGACAGAGATGAAGCACAGCACTGCCAAGGAAGGCAAGGATGTGCCTCCAAAGAGGGACCAGACCCCACAGTAGCTTCATGCAACAATGACATGGCAGATCTACTCCAACCTCAGATGCTGATCTGTTGTCTCAGTTTTCCCCCACCTGAATAAAAGCAAATTATGCTTTCCTTCTGACAGCACTGTGCACTTGACTGAGGATTTAGAATACGTTGCTCTTAAAATAGGTTAATATGCATATATATCATCATACTTGTGTGCATAGTGACTGAGGATTTCTGCCCCAGTGTTTGTCATCATAAATTACAGCACAACTGCTCCAAACTATTAGTAATTCACTACTGGCAATTGCTTTGGGGGCGGGGGGCATATCACAGCAATTACATCTGCAAATATGGTACGGGTTATGTTCTAGTAGCTCTTATGTTTTCTAAAGCAGCAAACAAAAAGAAACAATACAAATCACTGCCTGGTTACAAATATGAAATCCATTAGATCAATTAGTGGCAGAAGAAGGAACATTTGGATCCATATTTGGGGTCATTATCGAATCTGCTTCTTACATTTACTGCAGTCAGCTTAATCTAATGTCCCTCACCCAGTCTCGTGCAGGTGTGTAGATGCACAGGCACAGAAAACATATATCCATTATTTGCATGTAGAAACACAGCTGGTTAACATCATTTCAATAGCATGCAGGCGTGTGTAAAATTTCATGTATAAAAGTTCTTTTTAAACACTGGCTTTGGAGATCGACCTCTCAGAACTATTCAGCTTCCTACCATGAGCATCAGCAGGAGCATGTTTACAGCTCAGCTGTAGCTGAAAGCAGGTTTGCAGTATCTTACAGTTCTCCTTTAACCTGGTTTCATTTGCACTGCCAGTCCTGCTGGAACGAGGCTCGGCTAAGTGAGCTGAAGCCCGAGAAGGGGTCTGGCTGGTAGGGCTGCAGGGGCCTGAGCCAGTGTCAGGACAATGCCCTGCCAAAGGCCAGGTAGGTTAAAGGCTGTGCCAGTCCACAGCTCCATTACAACTGTACCCCCAGAGTGTGTTACAGCCAGCACAGACCTGGGGCCAGACTGTCCAGGGTCAGCTGCATCAAGTCTGCTTGTCTGACCATTGCTCAGGGAATGAAACCCCCATCCTTCTCAGGCCCCTTGGTTTGGATGGGGACAGGACTTCCCAGGTTTCTCTTGCAGACCCCTGTGTCTGTGCCCGTTTCCTCTGCTTAGGGTGCCGTCTAGAGGGAATCACTGTGAATTGTTTCATTTTCCTCTTCCCTTGTCTGCGGTGGGGGAAGATGGCAAAATATCTTACAGACAGTATAGCTAGAGATGATCTCAGAGTACAAGTGGAAAAAAGGCAGCAGCAGCAGGCAGTTGGAAGAGGAGAATTAGGCAGCCCTGTCCCACATCCAGAGCAGGGGCAGAGTATGAGGCTGATAAAAACGTCTGTCTTGCACTGGTCTCTCCTTGGTTTTAAGGGCCCAGTGTAGAGTTCAAGACTTCTTCATAATGAAGCAGCTGGGCAACACCTGAATGAAGTTTACTTAAGTCCAAACTGGATTATTTGGGGAATCTGACTGGGTGCCAGGCTGGCTACTTATGAGGAAGTAAATACTTAAAAACAAAATGTTCAAGCATTTTGCCAAAGCTGTGTGTGCTGGCAAGAGGGAAAAAATTAAACAGAACAAAGTGCATGGGCCAACAGCAACCCAGCTTGACTGGAATGTCGAAGTCACTTAAAGTAGAGACACACAAAATGTGGATGAGGCAACAGCAGTGTGGAGCAGCCACTGCCTGCCCATCACTTGTGACTGCCTCTTTACTTCCAGCTCAGTCATCCTCCCACCTTGGAATAGCACTACCAGGTGACAGGCAGGCACAACAACATCAGGCTCATGTTCTTAATGAAATCCAGCTAGTGATTTTAGTGGATGGAAAAAATGGAGATGATGGAGATCCATCTCCAGATGGCTTTTGGTGTCTGGGTAGCACACTCTGATAGTACCAGAGCAGCCCCTGTTGGTACTACCAAGCTAGGAGGAATGATGGGGCCACAGGTGCCAGGTCACACCAGCCAGAATTAAAGCTTCTCCATGTCATCAGGGCAAGTAGTGAGCAGGGCTGGTCAGGCTTCAGTAGGCCATTTGACCATACTTCTTGAAAAGTGTCTGGGATGTGAAACACAATTTTAACTATGTCATGCTAACATTAATGTAAGTGCAAAGATAAGCATTTATTGCCCTTGTGGGAAGTGGGTTTGAAGCAATCAAACAAGGGCAAGAACAAGGACCTGGGGGCAGACAGCTGGGCCAGGGAAAGATGCCCCAGTAATGGACTGACAGGAATGCCCTGTGCCCAGTCTTGAGGACAGAGTAACAGCTGGTTAAAAATGATCCTTACAGACCTGAGTCTGCTTTGCCCAAGAGCAGAACAGCAGACCATTGCTGGCAAGGACAAGTCCAGTGCTTCTGGCCATCATCTGGGAGGGAATGATACAGATGGTGAAGAGAAACCATATGGACTCAGAGCAGGTGTTGCATGAGCCACTGAAGAGCTCTTAGCATCAAGGCATCTATAAGCATGGGAGGAAAGACATTTGCAGGAACCACTGCCTGCCTCCCACTTCCCTTTGGGGCCAAAAAATGTAGGTTTTATCTGAATATTTTACACATTACTTTGCTTTTTATGCTTTTCTTGGACCTTATGAAACCCAAACAAGTAAAAATGTGTGGTGTGGTCACATAGGAAAGTCCCCACAAAAAATTCTCGTGTCTGTGTGAATCCTGACATCATTTGTATTTCTACAGGAGAACGAAGAGTTCAAAGTCAGGCTGGATATACGTGTGCATATGAGTGTGAGTGCATATTCCCTTTGTGTATTCCTTCTAAAGTGTCCAGAGGAGGGAGTGGGTGTGTGTGTGTTGTGCTGGTGTTGAGTGAATGCATTGAAGAGGAAGAACATTTGTCAATTCTAATGCCTCCCTGACCTTACGTGGTAAAAAATACTGCAACTACTGGGCTGGAGCTCTGTTGGTCTCCACACTTCACGCTAAGCCAACACAGGCCCGCTGACTACCATCACCAACCATAAAAGCAGTCCTGCAGAAGGCAGCTACCTTCTCTTCTGCAATTTAGATCCTTGCCTTTGAGAACCAAAGTCCAATGGCAGTGCATAAGGCTCTCAGCCTGAAGACCTTTGTTGTGATAATCCAATGCCCAACCCATAACTAAGTCACAATATCTGCTGGTAGATGGCAGTGGGCATGCTAAACTCAGATGAGAAGCTCTTCAGGGCCCAGGGGAGACATAGAGCTTGCCCATGACCTCATGGCAAGTCATCAGGGGAGGGATGTGACCACAGACACACAGGGAGAGATGTCCAAGTGCCAACAGGGACATGTGGTTGTCTCACAGGGAGAAGCCTACTGCCACCATGGCACCTCCAGTACCAATACCACTGTGCAGCACAGACTTTTCAGTGACCTTCCCCTTCCCATGCCATGCTTATAAATGTTGCCATCCAGGGCTGAAGTGGATGTGGGCTTGCCCTGTTGAGCAGAAGGCGTTGCTAAAATTGCAGCCTGACTCTTCAAAATTCTGCCTTCCAATAAGCTTTGCTCTCAGTTTGCCTCTCCTGGTGGCTGTGCCTGACTCAGTCAGCTTGTGCCTGACTTAGGCAGATTCTCCATCCTCTGAAAACAGCTGTTGAGCCAGGAGCTGATGCATGCTCCATCCTTGCTCCCACTTGCATGCTCGTGACAGGCTCTCCCAGAGCTCGTGATCACACCAGCCCCCAGCCCTGCAGTGCCTATCTGCTCAATAACATGTGTCCATGGAGGAATACTAATAAACTGATTCCTTATCACCCCTGGATCTGTGGGTAGGAAGGGTTTCCTCTTTCTCTCCTGCTGACCCTCAGATTGCTGTTTTTTCATGGCACTGCTGGTGTGCGCTGATTTGAAACAGAAGAGGGAGGTCCCTCTTAGCCATTTTTTAATTGGTTTCTAAGCCATTTGTGCTTTATTTCAGCTCAAGACCACTACAGCATTTTTTCATCTGTTATGCCTCTCTTCAGTGATGAAATTTGGACAGAAAATATCTCCTGTTAAAGTGAAGGGCAAAGCTGGGAAAGAATGCAGGGTGTTAAACACAGTGTCATGAGCTTGAGAGCCTTACCATGTGTTCCTCAAGCTGGGATGTCTGCCGTAATACTGCCTGAAACACAGTTTCCTTCAGGCCCACCAGCAAAGTTAGGGGTCTTCTTCCCTATTACAAGTGGCATCATCTGGTAATGTCCAAGGAGTATAAGCCCCACAGCATGGAAAAGTTTTGCTGCTTCCCTCACAGATAGAGACACAGAAATCCATCAGAATATGTTTCATCATCTTTTCTGTTACCAAGCCCTGTTAATGTAATGAACAACTGCTGTGTTTGCGGTGAGCTCCTGTGCTATTCATTCAGGGGATTTAAATGGATTTTCTCATGGCAGCACAGGCAGGACTACACCTGCACTGGTCTTGGGGAAGAGAGGGTGTTTCCAGCAGTGGGGGTGGGACATATGACAATAACAGGGCTAGAAATGGATGTGCTGGAGACACCTCTGTCACTGCATTGCAGAGAACATGGTTTAGGCAAGGACAAGTTTCTGACCAGCACTAGAGATTCAAGATATCTGGTCTCTTAAAAGCATATATTTCAGATTTGATCCCAGGCCTTTGAACAAATAGAACTATTCTCTCAGGCCCTGGCTTGGGCTTCAGGGGGCAAAATGCCCAGGGACCTGCCTCCCCTCCTGCTCAATTCCTGTGAAAGTGAAAAGTGTCATTCTCCATACTCTTGAAAATGTTGTCCCTGGGTGCTGCCATAGTAAATCATCTGTGAAGTGCTTGCATCCAATGCAGGATATGAAGTCACCTTTCTTGATGAAAAGAAGGGTTCCTGTAAGCTTGTTCTTGAAAATTGCAATTATCAGCCTGCTTCAGCCACCCATGCACTCTACAACAGTCAGCAAAATGTGTTCAGATGTAATGTCAAGAGCTCCTGGTGCAACATTCCTTTGGGGCAGAAATGAGCAAAGCGAAGTGGCAAAATCTGCTCAGTCGTGATACTCCTGTCCTGTTCTTTAGCAGGTCATGAGAGCACAAAATACCCATCACTTCAATGAGGAGAGGGGGTAATGAAGCAGCTGTAGAAGGAGGAAACCAAGCTGGAGCAAGGATGTCAGATCAGATGTTAGTGCACTTTGCAAATAAATCAGCGTCAGTAAGTCATTCCTACCATCATGCTCCACCCATCCCAGTTCTGTCTAGACTTAAAACTTGAAGCCGTTTCTCTCCCCCACAAAGTAGTGCACTGTTACCTGGGCAAGAGTTTAGCTCCTGATTCCACGAGAAGGCTTTCCTATTTCAAATTTGTGTTTCTTTGTTGCACTGGCCCAAATAGTTGGGTTGCTCTTGCTGCTGCAACTTTTAAAAATGCCTCTCAGTGCACACCAAAATACTGTGCTTTGGAGGCAAAGAAAACCCAAAACACTGGCTTTTCTGAGAAAAAAGAGTGGAAAGCATCTATAATGATAATGTCCTTCTAGGACCTGACTGTGTGTGGAAGGGTATGCAGAAGACCTGTTGTGTCCCCTCTGGACTGACACTTGGACCCTTTGTCAGCAACACCATCTTCCCTGTTCAAGTCACTATAGTTAGTGACTGCAACATGCCAATTTAGTAGCTCTTGGTCAGTGCAAACTCAGTTTTTCCATCAAACCAGCAATAAGTTGGCACACCTTGCTTTTTTCCTCCATCTTAAGTCAAGACAATGAAGCCACAGAGCACACAGTAGTGTTTTTTTCCTGTGGGGAGACATTGTTGCCTGAGGAACTAATTCTTTGTTTAAGAGTAGCTTTGTTAAAGGAGAGAAGATTGTGGGGATTAGCTCCACTTCTTGCCATTTCTTGGGGCAGTTTTCCAGGGTTCCACAATGGGGGACTGCAGGTGGGATGCACTCTCACTTAAGAGGTGCATAAGAACATAAGTCCCTGAAATACTCTATCAGATCAAAGGCTTATCAAGTTCAAGAACAGCCAGAAGCAGACACCTATAAAGAGTATGCAAAAAAAGGCTGGTGCAGCATCACCCTCGTCCTCACCCACGTTTTCTGTGTCCACCTACTGCAAGACTTGCCAAGCCAGAGGCTGTATTTATGATTCAATTTTATATATCACGATAGGCCCTCCCTCAGGAACTTTTCTAGTTCCCTTTTTAGTTGCTTTGAGCCATTTATGGCAATGAGTTGCACAGCTGTAATTATGCACAGTATGAAACCAGCTTCTTCTCTGTGTTCATTTTCAAATCTGCTGCTTGTTTGTTTCGTGGGACGCCTCTGAACTCTTGTGGTAAGAGAACAAAATTTGCTCCCTGGCCACCTTCCCCACACCAGCTGTGATTATATTGCCCTCAGTCACAAATTGCCTCCATCATCTCTGCTACTGCTGTAAGGGAACAGGGTCTTGTTTCTTTATTCTTTTTTCATGTTAGAGGTCCTATGCTTCTCATCAACCCCTTCATCCTTCTCCCTACCCTCTTTACTTCCTCTATATCCCTTTTGGTAGAGGCTGACCAGAACTGCATACAGTAACTATGGTGTCTGTGCTGTATTGTTTTCTGCACAAGCATTGCCTACATTTTTCCTCCTGCATGTACACCACAAGAGCAATGCTAATTATCCTGCCCTGCCTGCTGAAAACTAATAAGAAGATAAGTGCATATCCTGTCCTCCCTTTCACTCACTGAGGTTGTTCATGGAAGTTGGTCCTGGAAGAAGATGCAAGTTTGTGATGTTGGTACACACTCCCTGGATGCTTAATTTGTTCTGGTAAGACACTGAGGGGGTGATTCCACATGCTCCAGTGCAGGCTGGCTTCACAAGCATTATCAAAACCCAGTGAAATAGTTTGGTTTTCAGCCACAGTCCAGAGTATTTCCAGGATTTACAGTGTTTTCAAAAAATAAAAAGCTCTGACTTTCCTCAGGAAGGTGCTTGAAATTTCCTGAAGAAATTTTAAATCTTTCTGTTAATAAATTTAGCGTAGATCCAGCTCAGTAAAACATTAAGCATTAAACATCTGCTGAGCAGGAAGAGCTACTAAGAATGCTAAAAACCTGTAATCCCATTCCTATTTAGGTCTTCATTCATTGTGGCAATTAAATGTGTGCATTAGTGCTCTGCTGCATTAGGATCTAAGTACCTACATACAATTAAACTCTGTGCTGAACTGGGTCCCAAAGCCAGATTTTAACCTATATTTCTGTCTACTGTGTATCTCAGTTTTCTGCACTGAATATTTATTATTTGAAAGGATATTTTTCCATGAAGAAGGATTTACTTTAAAATATGTCACATGCACTCTTCTAATGATTCCAGCTGGCAGAATTATTTTGCAATGGGAATAATTAATAAGGGTTTATGTATAAATATTTAAAAAATATGTTTGTCTCTTGCTTAACCACTTCACAACCATTCTAGGCAGCAGCATGTTTAGAGGTTTGGCTATGTATACATCAAAACATCCTGGGGCTATATGAGAAGTAAACAATTAAGAGTTTCATATTGTTTTACCTACATATATGTTGAGTTTATTATAAAGATTACCTGAAAAACAGGATAGAAGCAATTTTAAATCTCATCTAATCCAATCCACTGTACTTGGAGCTATAAGCTTGAGTGACCATTAAGATCTACAACAGCACAAAGGCTTCAAGAGAAGATGCAAATAACTGCTGTTTGCACTGGTGCCTGCAGCTATCTCTGGTTTCCTTGGGTTTGCATTGTGAGCTTATTTAGCCAGGAATGCTTCTTTTAGCAGCAGCATCTGCAGCATATTGGATATTGGAGCATGCTGCCATCCATTCTGCTTTCATCCAGTTGAATTGCTGGAGTGAATGAGATGCAAAGAACTCCTAAGACTTGCCCACACAATAAGTCATGGCCCAGTTGTTTTAAAAAAGATAATAAATTTTCTTTTTCTTTGCTTTAACAACTTTATTGCAAGGCACCCTTTATACACATTAGACTATTTCTCTTTTTCAGAAGGGATGGGTATTCATGGATACTATTTTTGCTTCCACTTGCATATTTGATCATCACCTTTCCTGATGGAAATAATCTTCCCGAGGAATTACTAGTGAAATGTTTTCTCTTTGTTATATGAAGTCGGTGGAGAGAATAAACTAAATAAGTGAATTTTCCTTGGCACAAACAAAAATACACAAATTGTTGTTGGCACTGTCTATTATACAGCCTCATCTTTCCTCTCACTTGCCAGACATGGTGCTGCTGCCTTCAGAAGCTTTTTTTCTACAAGACCTGCCATTTTTCACGTCAGCCTATGTGATAATTTCAGTGAATGACCACATGGCATTTGCTCATGCCCTGTAACTACCCAGCCATTTACTCCTAAAACTTTTTGCCTCATGATTTCTCTATTTCTTGTATGATTTTTAGGTGATGATGATGATGACGATGATGATAATGATGATTTTTAAATGGGAAACCAGAATGTTTTTCTATTTACTGGTCTTGTGTCTTTGTCTTTTAAATTCAATTTTTTTTAGTGAGGCTGGAATTCCACAGAGGTGATGGATTCATACCAATGGATAGCAGTGTCTGCATCCTTGGAAATACAGCAGCAGCAGTACATAACACCATGTACTGGCATACCAAAGTACACAGATTTAACTTGATAACCTGATAATGCCTCAAGAGACTTGAGGGTACCCACATACACATTAGCTGCAAATATGATTTTCGCCCCCCCAAAACTTCACTGGCTTCTTGGGACTACTTTTTTAATCTCTCCAGAACAGATTTTAACAACATTCATCACACACCATCAGGAGTTGAGTTCAGGTGCAGTATATATGCATGTGAACTCGTGGTCTGACCCACCCTGGGTTTCTCCTTCACAGGACCAGCCCTGCTTATCATCTCCACTCAGTGGTAATGCCATCTTTACTCTGTCCTTGGTTGTGACCTCACCAAACTACCCCCCAGAACAGTAACAAACAAAGTTTCTTACCGAAATTTGAATTGGAATTTTCACTTAAAAGAATCCAGTGAAGAGGTATTAAGTTATTCTGAGCTGCTTGGTTATTGCTATTTTGGATGACAGTGAGTGAACCCTATATTTGTTAATACTAGTAGTGCTGCTTGCCACAAGCTGGAAGAAATGGGCTCCCACATTGTGCTTTTTTTCACATGGCATCCCACAATTCCAGACTTCCATGGGAATATATGAATAAACCCAATTAAAACATTTTTTTTTATTTCTTTTTTACGCCCACTCTGTTCACCAGATGTGCCAACTCATCCCGGGCTTTGGTTGCCAACCCCGGGCTTCCTTTTTTTGTTTATTGAGTTATCCTCAGTAATGTGTGTTCCCTCAGGGCCAGATCCTGGATTCACTTAGAGTCCTACAGCCATGGTCCTCAGTGGGTGATGGCATTCATGTGGTAAGTGGGTGTGGAGCTGGGAATACATCCCTGCCTGTGGGGATCAGTCAGCATATCCATGATGATGCACGAAGCAGATCAGAGCTGGTTACCCTCACAGACTGTTGGGAGTACCTGCCATAGCCAGCAAAAATTAGCACAACTGAGATCATATACATTTTCATTAATCTTCATGAGCCCTAAATAAAAGGAGCACTGCTGGCAGCTCTGATTAAGAGCTTTCTATTGATCATAAAAGCCTAATGCTAAAATGAATTGTTTAATGTTGAAGGATTGAGATAACAGCCAAATAATTTGATTTATCGCAAAACCAAGACATAAGGAGAAAGAAAATACTTCAAATAAGAATGCTACAGTCTCTGTAGTAGGGCCTGAGCTAATTTCAGGCAGATCAGGAAAACAGCCCAGCCTCCATGGCCAGGTCTGCACCACAGTACAAAGTGGTCACAGCCTCTCGATGCCTGATGAGTGCCTTGGCCAACACTATGTTGAAGAAGAAGGCTTGAGATGCTTTAGCCTTGCACAATGAATCCATTCCTCTTCTGTGTGTGTGTGTGCTTTCACATGCCCCTACTATAACAGATACACATTTTTATGCAAAGCAAGAAAATGAATATACAAATATTATATATTGTGTGTGAAATTCATCCTGCTTGACCATTTCAGCCATCTGAAAGCTGGGCACTTGAGTTGGTTATTTATATGTAATAGCCTCTATTGTTACCAGAAAGAGAGAAAGCAGCTCCTTGGTGAATATCCCTTTGAGGGGCTCTGACTCACTTTCTGTTCACTGCTTAGGGAGGCACCAAGGCTCTTACTAGATGCTAAATTGTTAGATTAAGCTAGATACTGGTGCTCCTCAGTGTGTGTGTGTGTGGGATGTGAGAAGTAACACAGTGATGAGCCTGCAGAACTCCCTCATAGCAAGCAATCTGCCATTGTGGTGCGTACTGAAGGCTGACAAAGAGCTTGTCACTCCAGGCACAAAATGCACTTGCAAATCCCCTGCCATATTCTTGATAATAAGTAAAAAAACCCAGAGCCTCTCTTCTGACCCCCACTCTGACTACATTCATGTTTCTCAGCAGCATGATTTTCTTTGAGCATGGTGGAGTTCTTGGAAGGGTTTTTGCCATTCATCAGCAAACCTGTAGTCTCTGGGAATAAGGGAATAAGGAGGTGGTAGACAAGTCATTTGGGAGAATTGAGACATATTCCAAATTTCTCCATGCCTACTTAGCTCCCAAAATGTCTGCTCTGCCTCTGTTAGCAGTTAAGCATCTGTCAAGTTGCTCTGCTCTAGCCAAAGCTTACAGTGGCCAGCCAACAGCAGGCTGGGCAGTGGAGCTCTACCAGGGAGTAAGGCAGACCTTGCCTGTGAGCTGTGCGAGCTGTGCAGAAAAAGTTGGGAGAAGCCCAAAGACTGAGGGCTCCTTCACTTGTCCACCAGAAGACAATACTTGTCTCTGAGTGGACAGTTTGCAGAGGAAGCACGGTGTCTAAAGGTGTGTGCCAAGCCTGGAGGTATGTGCTGAGCATGAGAGACATTCAGGAAGTGTGTCTCCACCTCAAGGAGGGCTCAGAGTAGAGGAAACTCTCCCCTGCGGGGAGGAGGAGTGTCTGTGTGTGTGTGAGTGGCATATCCTCCTAACCTTTGCTAGCCTATGTATAAAGTTTTTTCCCTGTGCCTTTTTTATAAATGTGTGTGTATGTCTCTCTGCTTTTGAGCATATGCCTTAAAAACAAGTGCATATGCTACTTTGGTCTGCCACCCAAATTCTCCTCCTAGTCTCCCACCTGGTTTATTCAGGACTTGTCCTGCTTTGGTTCCCATTTTATTGGTTGCACTGCTTTTGCTTTTTCCATATACATGAGGCTTGTGTAGATGCCAGATAGCATCAAAGATCTCCACAATAATTTCCTCCTGGAGATCTGCCAGTAAAAAAATAAAAATAGGGCAGATAAGAGCCTGTCCATACACTGTTGTGGTGGAATTAATCTGTTTCTTCTTTTTAAGCAGGGGCTCTGGTGTAAAATCAGCCTGGCTCTGCTCTCCTCCACAGGAGGAAGAACCTTCCCAGTTTTCACTATTCCCAGGCTGCTTGTTGAGTCCCTCTTCAAGTCACAACTTTCAACTACTGACCCTTTAAATTTCCTGGCATGGACTCATGTAATCTCTTTCTGCTCCTTATAGCCCAGTAGAGACTGACTCTGACAGCACAACAATGTGCTGGTTATGGCTTTGCTTTTGGTTATGGTTCTTTTACAGATTTTAGCCGGGCTTAGTCAGAGGCAAACAAGTGTAGGGGAAATTCTTATTTAATGTTAGTGCCCTTGGTTTGGTAGCTGTGCCTTCTCTGGGCATCTCACTGTGGAAGAATTTGCCTTTGTCAATAAAGAAGGAATGTTAAAGCACAAAGGGAGTGTTCTTTCTCCTCTGTTGTTTCTTTATGTGTCTTGAAGTTCTGAATTCTAACACGTTATGCCCATGTGAATAGGAACATTTCAAGCACTATCTACTTGCTGTGATCTCAATAAGCAGTGGATGCTACTAATGGAGTCCCTAGCACGTTTTTGGAAGAGGAATATAGATGGCATATGGCACAGAAGAATAATTTCATAGTAATAAGCAAAAGCCAGTTATTAGCAAGACACTGCTTTGTAGCTAATGATTTTATGGATAATGAGGCAAAGGAGAACCTGTTCTGGGTTCTGGGAGATATCTGATTGCTCTCCTGAGCAGAAACAATACAAAGCCTAAAACACCCTTGATCCTTTGATAGATTTTGGGGAAGCTGTCACAGTGCTCAAGGACGAGCTGCAGCACATCTTTGAGACTGGGCTGTGCTGCAGCTGGCAGGAGAGCTGCTGGCAGCTTTACTACAGAGCTAGGCTAACCTGAGCAGCAGAACATAAAACCCCGCAGGTGGCAGGGCCATGCAGCCATTGCCACTGTGCTGCTGTCCCCACACATCCATAAGCAGCAAATGTTTGTGGCTCTGTGCACAGCAGCGGTAGCATGTCAGAAGAGGCTGAATTATTGTCAAGTTGGTTTGGGAGAGGGTTGTTGGTTTATTGAAAAGCATTACTATCTATTAAAAAGTATTTTTTTAATAGTCATTGAAAGAAGATCAGCAATGATACAAGGTAACTTTGTGAGTGTATCACACTTCCGGCTTGCAAATAGATTTGCAGTTTTGTAGTCTCTGAAAGAAATTTTGGGAAAATAAAAAAGAAATAAAGGGGGAGCAGGAGAGAAATCAAGGGAGAAAGAGACATAAAGGAGAGAGGAAAGAAGGAAAAGAAAAAAAGAAGNAAGATTGGAACACTTAAAACAACTTGAAAAACCCAGCTGTTGGTGATCTAGCTCTTAAGAAAACAGCTGGCACTTGAGGATATGCTGATGTTTATCTATGACCATGTATGATGGTCAAAATCCTTAAAAGTGACTAATGATTTCTTGTGCCTCAGTTCCCAGTGACAGAAATGAACCAGGCTTGCAGAGAACTGCATGCCCAGAAGACCATGACACACCACAGGTACTGCAGGCTCAGCCATACTCCTCCCTGGACAGCCTCAGTCCACCAGCAGGCTAGGTTGATGACCTCTGTCGTGTCCTTCCTGCCCCTTTACACACCAAACTGACTTTGGTCTGGACCTCTGTCCCTCTGAGGGGGACAGCTCACACCCACCCAGCCTGGTGGTTCCCCCCAAGAGCCCCCCCAGCCTCCGCCTTCAGCACTGAACCTCCTCATCAGAAACTAGGGATTTGGGGTTGTGTTTAAAAATGAAGCCAGCATCAGGTTCCTATGGCCCTTCTCCCCTCAAATGCCCTGTCTTGCCAGTTGCCATGCAAGGGGGTCTGCAGGGCCAGCCTTCCCCTATCCCCCAGCCACCAACATCTCCCCACATCCTGCTAATGGCAGTGCCTCCCCCAGGTCACCAAAGGCCACATTGAATTATTATTAATTACAACAGGACCAACAGTGGTGACACTGGGCCCCAGGGAGGGGCAGCCGCGCTCGGTGGTGGCCATAGGAGCTGCCTGGCTGCCCACCCTGAAGGGCTTCCCCAAGGCTTCACACCACACACCCCTACAGAGATATGGTTCCCACACAAAATACAGCTGCCTACAGAGCAGCTGTCCTGCAGCTGCTGTCACCCAGAAATTTCCACAAAAAACTCTTTCCAGCAGCACTTGCCTGGGGTATGGAGCCACAGCAGGGTGGTGCCTGCACCACCTTACTTGCTTCAAGCCACACTCAGCAGGAAAGCTGCAATGTCGTGATCAGAGCTCACAGTCCGGGGTGTGGAGAATTTCATTCCCCCTCTCCGGAAAGGCCAGGCCAGGCGGTGAACGTGAGCCAACGGCACTCAGCAAAAGCCACCCCTGGCCCCCCGCCCTCTAGTCCTGATGAATGAGCTGCAACACACTCAAAGGTGAGAAGGCCCAGCCAGACCCATATCTCGAAAACCTCGGCAAAACTGTGGTAAAAATCTGTGAAATAGGCTTTTTTTTTTTCCCTCCCGTCTGTTTTCACTTTTTGTTGATGTTTTGGGCTCCGTGCCCCCATGCAGCATGCCTGAGCGGGTTGGGGCTGAGGGGACAGGTCTTGGCAGAACTCTGAGCCTGGTGGGGTGGGAAGGAGGGCGAGCATCAGTCTTGAAGGATTCAAACAAATGCTGCACTACTCCTAGAGTGATGTCAGGCCACCTTTTCTGCTCAAATTGTAGTAAAAATAAATACAGCTAGAATGTGTGGGCATGGTTTGGAAAAGGATAAAGGGGACATTTCAACATTGGTCTCACTGAAGTGGAAATGATTTCTGATAGCCAGCTGGAAGCTGGCACAGGCACTAGGCTGAAGTTGAGAGTTCATGCAGCTGGGGTTTCATAATACCAAATTGCTAGTCTTTCATTTATTACTTGAGTCGAATCCTAAAATCTTATTTATATGATTAGTCCCACTGGGCCATATCCTTATTTCTCTTACACCAGACTGACTCAGAGGAGGGGGACATCTGTGAGGCAAAGCCTTCTCATTAAAAGGTCCCTCTAGAATGGGAAAATAAAAGCCAGCTACAGTAATGTCCTCTAGCCTGTGGCGAGGAGGCTGAGACCAACACAGAAATGAGCTACACACCAGGCAGCTCTCTTCAGCAGAACTAGCACAGCCCTCCAGAGTCCTCCACGCCTTCCTTCTTCAGATGAAGGTTCAGTTCAAGTACCTGGTACTAATCATCCAGGTCATTAAAATTTTTTTTTGGTCCAATTTACGTGAAAATCTACTCCCCCCTCCACACTGAGCAACATGGCAGCCATTACTAGGGAAGTATTTTGTGCAGGGATGGCTGGCTCAATAGCCTGGCTCTTTCATTTGAACCCACAGCCATGGGGACATTGTGATCAACAGCTCAGTGTATCACACAGTGTGGATTCAGTCATTTTGCTGCAGACAGGCCCAGCCCAGAGCAGTGGAGGCAGAAGATGTTGCATGCTTGGCCTGGAGGCCAGGGGCTGCTGGCAGAGCAGGTGCCCTTAGCAGTGCACTATCACCCTCTTTATGGATTTGGAGAACAGCTGTACCAGGTGGGACACCAGGAATTGGAGACCCCTCTAGAAGAATGATGGGCAGAGGGGGGGGAGGCACATCTACTCTGACTGTTGGTCTGACAGAGAGATGTCTGAGATCGTGGAGTGTGGATGCACAGTCTGGGAAAGCCTCTGCCTCCCAGGCTAGTCACTGGGAAAGCAGAAGCTTTCCCAGACTGTGCATCCACAATGGAGGTCTGAGCCTGTCTGTCCATGTGATGAAGCACAGGTTTATTATTCATCACAGAATCAGGTTGGGAAAGACCTCTAGGATCATCAAGTCCAACCATTAACCCAGCACTGTCAAATTCACCATTAAACCACGTCCCCAAATGCCACATCCACATACCTTTTGAACACTGACAGGCCTATTCCAATGGCTGTTCACTCTTTCAGTGAAGAAATGTTATCTAACATCTAACTCAAACTTCCCCGTGTGCATCTTGAGGCCATTTCCTCTCCCCTTGTCACTTGTTACATCGAAGAAGAGAATGACCCCCACCTTGCCACAATCTCCTTTCAGGTAGTTGCAGAGAATAATGTCTACCCTGAGCCTTTTTTTGTCCAGGCCAAACAACCCCAGCTCCTCAGCTGCTCCACATAAGACTCGTGCTCCAGACCCTTCACCAGCTTCTCTGGGCACGCTCCAGCACCTCAGTGTCTTTCTTGAACAAAGGGAACCAAAACCAAACACAGTATTTGAGGTGCAGCCTCACCAGTGCCACCTCAGAGCCGCATACTGCCCAGGCAGCTGAGCCCAGTAGGCAGAATTTTTTAATATGGGGTCAGTGGAAAAGCAATTCCTTCAGGCTTGATTTTAAGCCTGGTGGGAGTCCAGCACAAATGTCCCTGCTTGTGCTTGTCCTGCGTATCTAATCCTATGTCCATCTATCTCCAGCACAGTGCAGGGCTCCTTGCACCTTGTGGACTAGACTCTGCTGTGTTTTAATTTTTGAGCCTTTACCTTAATCAGCAGCCCCCTGCAATAATAGTTGTGGAATGAAATGGCAGAGAAGAAAAGGCAGGAGAGAGAGGGTGAAGCAGAAGCAAGTGGCCAAGCTCACTGGCACACAATATGAACTCAAATGAAGGCAACCTGGTTTCTGTGATCATTCTGTATAAATATCCCCAACAATCTACAGAGATGGGGAGAAGGCTGTGGAGCAAAAGCCTGCAGAATCAAGGCTGCAGTGCATTTATTCAGGGATGTGAGAGACTCTAGGATCTGGGGCAGAAATTCCCCAACAGAAACGTTATGCTGGGGGGAATCACCAATTACTCCTGTTAGCACCTGCAAGCAGGCATTTTAACAAAGCAGCATTCTCTCATTCTGTTGAAATGCACAGCATATCCCGCCAGGCTAATTAAATAGCAACCCCCTCCTCCCTTACAAATAAGGGCACTGCAGAGGGTGTGCTTGAGCTCAGCCCCTGCACACAGAGGGTGACCATTCCCAGGTTGGATTCCAACAAGGAAATAAAGATTTCCAGCAACAGGGATCTGCTCTGTGCCTGATGCCACCGCTCGGCAAAGCAAGCCCTCCACCAACCTCCCTCCCACCCGGCCCCACTGAGACTGCATCTGCCTGCCCACACTTAATGGGAGCAGGCAAGTTTTGCTGGCTTCAGCTTCCCAGGCACTGCCTAATTGCAGGGCAACACCACGTGCCACGGAGCAGTTTTGCTTGTCAACCTGAAGGGTTTTGTGTCAGTTCTATAAAACACAGGCGAAGTGCGTCCAGCACAGCGTGGTACGGTGTGCAGCGCAGTGATGTCGCCTGCACCTGGACACCTCTGGGACCCATTACCCTTGCTGAGGGTGGGATAAAAAGTACTTTGTTTTCTGCCTGCATTTTTGAAAACTGAGAAGAGTGCTCAGGGATTTCTGAAGCTTGAGTTGATTAGCAGTTAATGATGTGTGTCCTGAGGAAAAAGTAAGATTAAATATTCTGCATGTATTGAGCAAGGCATTTTAAGATTGAGATTTATAGCTATTTTGTTAGTATTTCATGAAGTGTTTAGGTCTGTTCAACTCTTGGTTACACAGCCGTTCAGTATTTTGAACACTCATTTTATGCAGATATAACTTAAACAACCAATGGTGTATGAAAGTGTGTAAGCGCATGTGTTGTAACTGCACATTAACTTTCGGGGAATGCTATTGAAAAACAGACACACAGGAGTAACGTCTTCAGCAACCCACAGCACTGTGCTGAAGTGCTGCTGCCTCATCCCAGGGCCATCCCAGACCCAGCACCAGCTGCCTTGAGCACTGCACCTTCCAGTCTGGGAAGAAGGCTGTGGCCAAATTTGTCCTCTTTGCTTATTTCCTCAGCCTTTGCCACTCCCTCCTGACTCGTCTCAGCTGGAGTTGCTTTACACTCACTTTTGAGCACAGTTCTGCACTTTCCCATGTGTAGTATTTCCGAGCT
This sequence comes from Rhabdornis inornatus, assembly GCA_013397075.1. Lineage (NCBI taxonomy): Eukaryota > Metazoa > Chordata > Aves > Passeriformes > Rhabdornithidae > Rhabdornis > Rhabdornis inornatus. The sequence continues at coordinate 508,357 of VWZS01000337.1, forward strand.
ATGTTACCCATTTGTGGCCTCTACCCTGCAGGTGCATCCCAGTACAGTTTCCTTGGTGTCACCCTGCAGCATTTCTGTCCTTGGCCCTTGGAATGTGGTGCAACTCTCCTGTAGGTGGCTACTATGCTCTTACTACTTACCTGTTTTGATGCTTTCCTTCCTGAAGACATACTTTTGTCACATTACCCCAGGAAACACCATCCATCCATCTGTCTATCCATCCATCCATCCGTCCATCCATCCATCCATCCATCCATCCATCCATCCATCCATCCATCCATCCATCCATTTAAAAGAATGGCAAGAAGGTGATGGCCTTTTCCAGTCTCTTAGGAGATAAACAAATTTCCTAGAGACTCTCAATTTCTAGGAGCTTGTCTCCATAACAAGATGAAGGTGTGCTTATAAAAATGTACAAGATCAGCAGAGATGCAGTGCAGAGGCTCCAGGCCTCACAGGTGATCTTGGAAGGGCATTTGGGTTGCTGAGCTGTGCTGATTCCTGTACACCATCCTTTCACTTCTCCTGTTACCCAGGCTAAGCAGATTCAGTGAGGCATACATAGGTCAGGGCACATGACATCCATAACTTCATTTTGCTTTGGAGATGTACTTCAAGATCAACACCTAACACATCATGTTTAGCAGATATAATATGGGCCCTAACTTTTTTCCCTTCACTTAGGGAAATTTCCCTCATACAGTACCATGTGTGCAAAAAGTAGTTGCCAGCATACGAAGTGTAGCCAAACAGGGTAAGCTGAACAAAAGTTTCAGGTCCTACATGGCTATTAAGAGTTTCCAGTTAATTGAACACTCGAGTGACAAGTGCACACAGCCACATTTGGACAGATAATCTGCTCTAAAATCAACCTTTCCACCCCAGGGAAACCCTAAGGAAATAATTTATAGTGCAAATGTGTGGTGCATTTCACAATATGTAAAATTTATATCTCGTGGTAAAAAAGGCTAAAACAAGAACTGGCTGAAAGAAATGAAGCAACACATCTCTCAAAAGTTCTTAATTTGAATGTACAAAGTCGTAAGTCTGTAGTGCATATGCACTGTTAAAACTTGAACTTGTGTGTTACACACACAGACAGAAAAAACAGAGTAACTAATATTGCTCAGTAGATGTTTTGTGTTATTACAGTAATTTCCAGTATGGAGCTCATACAGATTTTTTTACTGAGATAGATGTGAAAACCTTCCAACATTTTCTCCCCCCTCTCACCTTTACCAAATGTAAAGCTAAATTTCTATCTTGCAAGAGGTATTATAGATCTGATTATAAACTGGCTCCTCAACCTGACCGAGCCCACTCTGTGTGGCCAGGAGGATTAGCAGAAGTCAGCTTAAGTGATGTTTTTTTAGAAGAAACAGGATGCATTGTATGTAGGTGAGCCTTCCAAGACAGCTTAGCAGAAGCACGGCAGCACTGCCGACAGGGATAATAGCACTGCTAATAGGTATAGCATGTATTCCAAATGCATTCAAAATACTGATGGCTGCATCACTGCTTTTCTTATTTTTCCAAGGGACAGACACCAATGAAAACCTATAAAATAATAGCTTATTTTCACTAACATCCTCTTGAAGGAAATGGGACTTAGTCTAGAGTTACCTGCTAATTTGGAAGAGAAAGGTATTTTTAATGCATTGTAAAACAATCATTTGAATTGCATTTTAGCATTGGTTTTCTGTAAAAGTCTAAAGGTCATGTTCCTGCTTTACTGTAGGACTGTATCTGGTGTATATCCAGATTCACAAATAGCTAAAGAATAAAAATTCTTTCTTTGGCAGCTGGAACAAAGTGTCTTAAGCAAAATCATGTGTTTGAATCTACATCCAGACATGGGTCTTACTAGTTCAGGTCTGGAAATTTCTTCTACAGTCAGACGAACATTGCAAGCCATATATTTTAAACAGAGCACTGGGCTTAATTTGGATTGCTTTATCCATACAAAAAAAAGTTATACATATTCATAAAAATGATCCTTAGATCACTCCAACAATAAAGTTTGAATCTAGGAGAATAAACTTTCATGGTTAAATTGATTTGGCTTTTTAAGAGCCCCCTTCTTTAGACAGACCTTTCAACCTCTAGAGCTGAGGATGGAACAGTGCTTCAAGCAGCAAATTATTGTACACGTCAGAGCTTGAAAAGCATTTTGAAAGCAAACAAAAGTGGAATAACCTCAGATGTTATCACAAACTCCTGTCCTTCTGAATTAAAAAAATCGTTCATTACTTACTATGGATTTCTGTGAACATGTTTATTGAGTGAGAGTTTTACCCAATACTTTGATGGAATACCAAAATTGTGGGTTCTTCCACCTGATGACTCTTTGAGATGAACAAATTTCAGGGGTCATATGGTAAGACTTTTTTCTTTGATTGGATGAATAAAACATCTTATATAAGTAAAAAACAAACACCACTAGTGAATGAGGTGCTTTTGGCACAAACACTTGGAAGACTACTCATTCATTCTTAAAATTCATGCCACTTTCCCACATGAGGCTTGTCACATATGTGGCAGTGGTCCAAACAGCATAAACCATAATCTAGGAATAAAAGCAAATGAATGCAGGTCTTTTAGCTGCAAAAGATCAGATTCTGAAAAAAAAAAAATTTCAGCCATTTCTATTAACAGTGTTTGCCATAAAACAAAACCTACTTACACAGATGGCTACGTGTTAGTTCTGGGAATTTTTTTTAACCCTTAACTCCTGCATTTTATCTTCTTTTGTGAGTTTGAGTCAGACCATCAGTGTTATTTTCATAGAACTGTTTGTGTTCTAATTAAGCAATAAAGAGCAGAGCCTGTCCTGGGGATTAAGAGTAACTTGGAGTGTTGACACAAAGCTGAGAGCCATTAGTGACACCTGGCCATTAATTTCCCAGGAGATGCTAGTGCCAAACTCATCAGGGCTTTTTCTAACAATCCTTGCTGGGTTTTCAATGGGGAAAAACATATTTTTTACTTTTGGGAAGTACCAGAGGGCAGGCAAACTACAAACTACAGTTTACCGTTGAGGAGATGACAAGAATAAAGGGAATATGGATGACTACAGCAATATCTGTAGAAAAATATTTTCTTATTTGTTGACCCACACACACATTCCCACAGAAAGTAGATACTCAAAATAAATACAAATCTGAGAGAAGATGTGGGACATATTTTCAGTACCAACTACCAACTTCCAGTACACCAAATTTCACTAGATGAACCAAGCCAACTTCCAAGCACCACAACACTTGCTGTTTATCACTTTTAAAACCACTTCCATTGCTATTGCTTGATAACCATATAAAATAATGATATTAAAAGCTTATCCAATTAACATATTTATGCTTTACTTGGCAGAGAAGGAATGGTGGATATACCCATCTAAGTATTTTTGCATTCCTTCTGGAAATACATTAACCATTCCCATCCCTTCCCCCGCTTCCTCCATGCTATTACAGCACCTTCATCAGAGACAGCCTTGCATCACTTCTGGGAGAACACTTTCACTAAATTCTTACAGGATATTAATGGACGTTCCTGTATAGTATTGCCATATGAATGTTTCAATGACCTAGATAAATGTGCATAATTTCCTTTGTGTGTAATGGGCATGAGTGTTTAATTATGACAAGTTGTGACTTTTGTAGTTTATCTCCGCCCCCCAGGGAGCCCTTGAAAATGAAATTTCCTATTCCCTGGCATGCAGCGAGTGCAATTTTACAATAACCCTACACTAGGATATCATAATCTGTGTTGCTTCCTCCTTTTTTTCCTCCACTTAATGTATACAGAGGAGTCCAAACACTGAAACTGGAGTTATGTGAAACGGGCAGTTTTTACACAAAGCAGAAGGTTACAAATTAAAAGAAAGATTTAATGGAAAATGGGCTGCAAGACAGCAATCAGGATGACTTTTTTTACAAGTCACTTGAATTACTGACCACACATTAATTGTGAGGTTAAGTCCGTTGGTTAAACTAATCACTATTAATCAATGAAGCTGTTAATCAAACTGCTGAGAGCACAGGACCGAGTAAATTGGAGAGTCAGATAATCTCTTGGGTTGACCAAAGATGCAAAAAAGTTTGTGTCCCTCTCAGAAAAATTAGCAATGAGCCAACTAGCTTGCATGCTGTTTGCAAATAACTGCAGCAACATCAAACCTGCTATGCTTTATTCTTGGGAGTGTTTTTAACCATCTCCTGTCCTGCCACATGCACGCTTTTGTTCCACACTTGCACCCTCTCTCTCTCTCATAGGTACATGTGCAAGAGAGGATGGAAAAGGCTTGCAGTGGAGAGGTTTCAAGGGGAGGATTGATGGCCAGCAATTGTGAAGCCAAATCACTCACTATACTTGCTTTGCATGACACAATTTCCTGCTGTTGTTTCTAGTTACAGTAGATAATAAAAAATGTTACAAAACCCTCTTAACAAGAAAACAAAACACAGATGGCATGTTGAATGTAAAGTATCTGGGGATGATAATAGACTCTGGCGTCAAAAGCTGTTTTGTTCCATCCCAGTTTTCTTGAGAAAGTGGGAAAGGGACAGCAGGAAATGCTGCACAAGTTGCTGGAGTGAACTTTGCCAGCTACCAAAAAAGAAGTCTGTGCTGGGAAGTAGCTGGGCCTGTTGTGGGGGGAACACTAAGGGCCAGTTATTATCCTCTTATCTCTTGAAGCCTTGGTTGGGAGAGCGATCTATACACTATTCTTTGGTGAAACTGATAGCCAACTATTTGAAGACCTGAACAGATACTTCTAAAAGAAAGAAAATGTGGTTATTATTTGCTATATAAATTCTGAAAATGAAACATTATTCAAGGCTTAAAGAGCAGATGATGCCTAACAGAAGACTTTTTAAATCATACCCCTGAGAAATATTTTTATCATGCATCACATTTTAAGCCTTTCTCCTCCTTTGTTCTTTGCTAATACAGATAGTGAACCAGATCTGGAAATCAACTGCACAGTTATGTTTGGCATAACTTCACTGCCCTCTTTGCCGTTTGTTACCTGCCTTTGCAGCCCAGTGCCACAGAGATCCGCCAGGTTCAGTTTCAATGCAAAGGTCCCTGCAATGAATGCACTCATCTGTTCCCAGGGCCAGCCTTGCAGAGTGCTACCTGCTGAGGGAATATTACCCATTTGCTTGTGAGAACATGAAAACAGATAATGACAGATAACAAAACAGTTATGTCCTAGTTCTTGTTGGCGAGTGAAAAGCAATGGAGCGTATCTTGGGGAAGATTCACACCGAGATGCTTTGGTTTTATTCCCTGGTGTGAACTGATACAGGCCACAAGGGCTGCTGCAATTTATGCTGACTGCTTGAGGCCTCCTTTTCCAGCAGACATGAATTTCACTGAGCGAGACAGCAACTTCCACATTTGCTGTGTTTTGTGTCTTCAGGCCTCCAGGGTCTGGATGGAAATGACTTGCTGATGATAGATATCAGCGTCTGCATTTAGGCACATATTTAGGGGTATCTTTCTGTCGTTTTTTCCCCATGAGGGCTGCCAGTATTGCCCTCAGGTGGTCCAGAGCTTTTGCTTAGCAAAAGCAGTAGGAAGCAGAGTGGGCTGAAATTATCTCAGTTGGTCAGAGCATGGTGCAAATAACAGCAAGGTCGTGGGTTTGATCCCCATATGGGCCATTCACTTAAGAGTTGGACTTGATGATCCTTGTGGGTCCTTTTCAACTCAGAATGTTCTGTGATTCTGTGAAGTCGGAGGAGCAAACAAGAGGTTCAAAATTTTTCTTTGTTCCTACTGACAGAGGCTATTCCTTTCTCACCAGATATATCCTGAAAGCACTGCCAAGTCGATGAGTGACTTGCCAGGGGACAACTTGTTGACAAACTGATTAAATGCGAGTCACAAGGGTGTCTTTGAAGTGTCTTTGAAGCTAGCATGGATTTTGCCTTACTAGTTTGGGTATGGAAAATTCATGTTAGGTATATGGCAAAGTACTGGACGTAGCAGAAGAGTGTGTGCCTTTCACATTTTCCTGAGAACAGATGATATTTCACTGGCTTTGTGTGGCTGCAACAGCATCAGACTAGAATCCACAGTTATTTTGATGATGTGAGTGTTAGTTTAAACATCTACCTTACTACTCTGGTGTTAGTCACTACTTCCCAGTGACTCCAAAATACCGGAGTTCAACACACATGTTCTGGCTATGTGGCATATTTTAGGCCCTGTTATTTGAGCATTATGTGCCATTTTTGAGAAGCAGAAGAAATCTGAGTATGGAAAACACTCACTGACATTCTGTTACACTTGCCCGAAGATGGCATTCACCAAATTTTTCAATGGTAATTGTATTTCTGACAGTCACAGTAGACTCCTATTCACCATGAGGCCAAGTAAGGGTCTTATTTGCCAGAGGAAATCTGTCAGGGGGTGTGTGCTGATTACAGCAGAGGCTGAGCACTGCAATGAAATCCACTAAGAGCCTGTGACTCCTCTTAATCATGTCCTGTGTAACCCTATTTCACTGAAGTACCTAACACAGATGGGGAAGTATATTGGGACTCAGAAATTTTGCTCCTGTCAGTTTGTAGCAGGGCTTGCACCCACTTGCAGCTCTTTGAACCCTGTCCAGGATGCCACAGGAATTACCTATGAGAAAGTTGGTTGGAGAGGAAATGGCCTCAGTACATTCAGCAAGGGCTGTGACACACACATCCAACACAATTTGTTATTGTCTCTCAGCTTCCCTGCTGAGATAGGGGTCTGTTGCAAGGTGATGCTTCTGTATGAGTTGTGAAGGGTGTTGTGCCTTGTGATGATCAGTCTGTGGTGTTAAGCTGCTGGAGCTTAGGGAGAGTCCTATAGTGGTACTGCAGAGAGGCACAGATGCAAGCTAGTGGCAGCATGAACAAGGCTGACTCTATTTGTCCACTGTGGACTGTGAATTCCCCCATGAGATGGCATGTACCACTCAGGGACCACCACAAACACACTGATCCCCTGCACCTGAAAGGTTGATTGAGCCTCCCAGGAGCACCAAGTTATGGACAAGCCTCACATCAGGCCCTCTCTGATGCCCCAGCACTGCACACAGAATGATGTCAGAAATGCCTTTTCATATTTCTTGTCAGGCAAAACATTTGTGAGCCTGGAGTCATAGGAGGAAGCCTGGAAACAGAGAATGTGAGTACATGGGGTCTTAAACAGCATATGAGGCCAAGGTTTGGAGGTGGACTGAGCACAGCTCAGTTGATGCTGAGCTACAAAAGAGAAGAGAGAGGTTCTGGTCTTTGGTAAGGCAAACCTGGGAATAAATGGTCATCAGAGAGTCCAGAACCTGTTCCTGCTGTGTACACCAGCTGTGTACCTGCACAGGGCTTTCTTACAAGCAATGGAAGCCCCCAGGTACTGCTGCCATGCACAGACCAGCCTTCCCTTGGACACAGGGTGAGTCTGCTCCTCTTATGTCTTTGGTATAAAGTCTTTCTGTGTGTTTTCACATCAGCTATGTGCGGCTGCACAGGCAGTGATGTGTGTTAGACCTGTTGCATAATGGTAGAAGGCCTTTACAGCACCAGGGCCCAAGAACCTGGACCTCTGGGCATAGCCACCAGTGCAGCAGGATTTTGTCACCACAGGACTTGGCCAAAGTGTCTTTGTGGGGGCTAGCAATGAAGACAGAAGGTGCATTTGGCCTCAGGCACAGGGGCAGATGACTGCAGTCCTGACACCTCATTCATGTGGAGGACAAGGGTTTGAACCTGAGTTTCTGATATGCTGTTACCTCACCCTTACCATTCAGATTTCTTTTCTTTATCTCCTCCGTCATTTTGGATCTGTTCTCTCTGCTGCCTTGACTGTGAAAGAGGTTTCAGCCTCATTGAAGCTGTTTGCTGTGCTCTGGTTGTTCTGACCAAAGGTGGAGGTTGTTGGAGAATTCAGAAACATTATGAGGAAGCATGGACTCATGGCATTTGTTCATGATGTGAGATGTTACATAGTGATTCGTGTCATTATGGAAACACACCATGGGATCAATATAAACAAGAATACTGAACTTAAAGTAATGGCTTAAAGCCTCACACCCATCCCCCAGGAGGCAGGTACTACTTTTTCCTCCTTGTCTGCTGCTCCAGTCTGCCAAGCACCTGGCCTGCTCCTGGGAATTACCCAGTGCCATTAGACCTATCGCCAACTCTGCTCTCCTATGTACAGATCTCATGGGTCCAGATCATAAAATTATAGTACTTACATGAAAAATACAAATGTTGGCATGACTACAAAGCACTACATTTAGTACTGTAGACTAGACATATATATTCATGTATATATGTAAACAAAAACAGACCTAGAGTTTTGTGTATTTTCATCAGTCTGTACACAAAATCAGAGATGGTTGTCTCTCAGCATGTTAAGAATTAGGATTATTTGGGTACCTTAATTGTTCCTTGATGCATATGCAGTTCAGTTTAATAATAATTTTGATAGCTTTTTAAACCAGGGATATTTTATGTTCTTTGACACAAATGCAGGGCTCATTCTTGACTTTGCTTTTAAAAGCTTCACATGTGTGTGTGTGTGTGCGCGCGCGTTTGTGTGTTTGATGAGGATAGCAGCACAGGCAAAGGAAGAAAATGATAGTGTGTGAACATGCATTACCTTCCCAGCAGGGAAGAGACTTGCCCCTGAGGGTCATGTCGACCTCAGTCATTTAGAGAGTGAGATACCTGGAAATTTCATGTTGAACAGCTACAGAGACCAGGAGGGATGAGTGGAAGGGGCTGGATGCCCGGACGTGGGCTGGGAAGCAGACAGCTGAGGAGTAGCAGCAGGAAGCCCTGTCTGCTGCAGAGGGACATGAAGCTGTGCATGCACACCCCTCCTCCCCATCTCAGAAGGCTGTGATTGCCTCTGTAAGGACTTATCGGGCCAAACACTCTGAATATTTTGCCAGGGAATACGTTTTACTTAATTGAGCAGAAAATAAAAATTACATGGACATGGAGGTTTTATAACAATGCAGAGATGGGGGAACATGTGCTTCTTAAAAAATAAAAGCCAGAAGCCCCATTGCTACATGCAGTACTCAGGGTATAAAATATTTGCATGCATTGCAATGGCTGGAGCTTGACATGTCTGCATAACTTTGAAGGTCTCTGTGATTCCCTCATAAAGAATTTAAGACCGATCTGGTTTGAAGCTAATTCCTTTCCCCTTAATTCCTGCTCAGCTAATAGGAAGCCAAAAAACAAAGACAGCACAACAGGTTCTGTGGTAGAGATACACCACATTTTCCCCAGAGATGACTGGACTAGGTTTCTGATGCGCTTCACTGATGTAAGAATGGCAGTGTTTGGATAGCAAAGCTGTTGGATTTATTTGAGAGCAAGACTGTGCACTTCACAGGATCATGGGACAGCTGAGGTTTCGCAGCATCTCTGAGTTTGTCTAGCCTAACCCTCTTGTTCAATTACTCCTTTAGATAGTAAGTGTGTATTTCTCACCTTGCACGGCTTTAAGCTCTAGCAATAAAAAAGCTGAGAGGGAGAAAAGAAAGACACTCCCCACAAATTTGCAAAATACATTAATTTTTCTCTTTCTACCAGGATGAGAAGCAGACAGAGCTCATTTTGTAATCTGAAAAACTTATTATGTCCTAAGGATTCATTTGAGGGTGAAATTCCAGCCATTCCTTAAAATACTGCAAGCCATACATCCTAGTGAAGCATGCAGAGAATTGTATTCCATGAATGAAAGCAGGGCAGTGCCCCTGGACAGGGGGCAGTACGGTCCCTCTGCTCCAGAGTCTTTCATAAAGACATAGACTCGTTTTTTCCGATTCTTTCCTGCATAATAACGCTCTACATAAGCAGCTCCTTAAAGTGCTCCTACATCTATTCCCAAGTAATAACCATGCATTATGTGTTGTCTGTCTGAGAGCTGGCATTAGGGAGAGATCACCCTGGCTATTCCTGGTGTGGTGCTGCAGGAGGTGGCACTAACATTGCTGGGGGGCTCTGGGGGCTTGAGTACCCTCCTGCTGTGGTCTTCAACTAAGCAACTCGTGCTGCCTTTGGAGGGCTCTGGATTTTTGACATTTCATCTGCTTTATCTGTTTGAATGCAGATACAGCTTTCATCACATCCTCTCACACTCAGACTGTCATGATCCATTTTCCACTCTGTGCATCCAGATGGCTTTTGCAGGTTAGATTTCTCCAGCTGACTTTTTTCCCCCAATACAAAGATGTTGCTGTTTACTTTAGGCACTAAGAGTGCTTAAGTAGGGTATTATTTTCTGTTGAAAGTTTTACTTTCCTAATCATGGCTGAGTGACTTTCACAGACACATCCTTGGCCATTGAATAGTGGCTCAGCAGCTTGGCAGTCGCTTCCTTTCATCCAAAATAGGCAGCCTGCTGTGGCTGCTCCTGGAGAATTCATGGACTCCAGTCCTCTTATCATCTGCAGCATTGAAGCAGGAGAGGAACAACTTCTCTTGGCACACAGCTGGAGCTCCCAGAGCACATTCTCAGTATCACAGGGCCATCGTTTACTACCAGGTCCTGTACCCTGATGGTGGCATGGGAAGCTTGGCATCTCTGCTTCCCTGCCAGAAGGCTGAAACCCAGCATGGAGTATGTCCGAGGACAGTGTTGTGTCCATTAAGTAGTTAGTGAAATGTATGATGCATTCAGCTTTTTTCATATTACACTCCATAATTGTATTAATAAAAGGTATTTACCCTTCATTATTTTCATTCTCCAGAGGATTACTGAAGACAGGATATAATTAATCCAGATGCTCATGTGAATCCAGGGAGGTTGTGTGCAACAGCCACTGTCTCCACTAAAAGTAATTGCACACATTCACCACAGTCCAACCTCTATGGCATTTTAAGAGGAGCATGTCTAATTCATGAAAGGGAAGAATTGGTTATTATCAGTATTATCTGTAGCACTCTGGCTTAATTAGGAGTGTTAAAGAAAGATAAAAGGTAGGAGAGAAATGCAGGAAGATGAAATTATTTACCCAGGGTCACAGAATGGAGATTAGCACCTGGGTCTTTACTGTCCCAGGCTCATGCCCTGCCCATTAGATCAGGCCTTCCAAATCACCCTTCTTGATGATCAAGTGTCTTGAACATCATGTAAACCTATCAATGAGAAAAGCAAAAATGTCTCAGCGTAGTTGAAAAAAATTTTAGCAATGCACAAGACATCAGTGGAATTCATTAAAAAGAATATTTATTGAGAAGCAATGTTAAAGAGGAAACACTCATGCTTTAAAGCAGTCAAGGCAATGAAACCCTGCTTCAATTTGGAACTCATATTTTTGTAAAACTAATCAATTAGATCATGCTCCTAATTTAGAGTACTTATGCTTTCAGCTACATTTCTGAGCTAGGGACAGGCTTTCTAGGATTCACAGCTTCTGAAATAAAAATAATTGGTTTCCAAGGAATGTAAAGTGCTAAGGAAGTAACCACTTACCAACCTATTCATCCAGGAGCAGTTCAAGGAGCAGCTTTACATATCTGGCCATCTGCAAGATTAAAAAGATACAGTTCATTAGCAGACAACAACATTAACATTCAGGTTACAGCCAAAAGGACAATGTAAGCTCCTTGAGTGTTTTAGTAAGGATGCCAGTATGAGCATCATTCCTTCTGAGCAGCTCTGTTCAAACACATTCCTTGGCTCTGTGCTCTGCTCAGTCCCCTCTTCCAGCTCTCCAGGAGGCCCCTATCCACTGAAGCAGCCAGTGTCTCTGCCTTCTCTTCCCCACCCTACCCCTACCCCACAGGACATGCCAAAGGGCTGCTGAAAAGACTAAACCCCGGGCCTGTAGCCAGCTCCTGTGTCCTTCCAAAACAACATGGTGAAAGGAGCAATTGAGGGATGGAGGTCTGGTCCTGACAGCAATGTCAGCATGGGCAATGCCTAAACGTTTAATGCCTAAAAAATCAGTGTCTTTCTAAAAGATCTTCAGGAAAATCCAGATGGTAGTTTTCCAACATGTTGCTTTGTTGAAACAAAAAGTCCTAGAGGTGAAACCTGCCACTTCTCAGGTGGAATTTCTGCCCAAACTGTGGAGGAGCTTCAGAATAGCCAAAGGCCTGTTCAGGGCAATGCCCTGAGAGACCAAGATAACTTCTAGCTGATATGATGGAGTGAGCTATAGAGTGTACCAAAGCCAGCTTAAAGGGGATAATCCAAAGTACCTATGGAGACAGTGGGTGTGATTCGTTTGAAATTGTCTGGATATTTGAGCTGGGTAGTTAAGGTACCATTTGCAATCAATCAGGGCTTGGTACAGTTGCCTAACCATGGGTGTCTAAAGAAGTTTCATCTGTGAGAAACTGGAAGATGTGGCAACACATCTGTGGGTGACCTGTGCTCTTCTGGGGTCCTGCTGTCCCTATGGAATCTCAGCTGATAGCAAACACTAATGTTTAGATAAGAGTGGAGCTTTTTGCTGCCTTTTAGACACTTTGATGAAGATAAGATAGACCATGTCAGTCTGAAATGCTGCCGTGGGCACACATTTCTGTCAAACACAAGCTCGTTTGATGTGCCTACCTTGGCATGCCCTGCTGCCCAGCAGGGCCAGCAGTTTGGGTGCAGCTTTCTATTGACACAGCTGTGAGACCTGCCCTTTCTGGCAGAGGCAGATCCTGTTGGGAAGGGGCTCTCCACACACAGCATAGATGCATCCTTTGTTTCAAGCCTCTTGTTTGAATCAAGTGAAGCGAGACTCTGAACTTTGGGCTCTCATATCCCAGGCACCACCCACACTATCATGTCTTTGCTTCTGCAGGCTTCTCTGGAGAGGCAAATCACCTCTAGCACTCAGGAGGCACGATCCTAAACCGCACTGGCCACTCTACAAAGAACAACTGTCCAGTGGCTCCAGCTCAAGGTGTTGTGTGCCATCTGAGTTGGATGGGTTGGTCTGACTTGAGCCAATGGAGCCAGTGGAAAGGATCTGTTAAAATTTATCAGGCTGTGGAATCCCACCAGGTTTTTAATTGGAAATGCAAAAGAAAGCACAAAGAGTAGGATTCACATGACCTGGTTTTAGAGGGTATTTAGTCTAAGTGATTGGCAAGGCACTTTATACCATATGGGAAGATAAGTGCCTCCAGGGGTTAAATCATAATGTTTCTCTCTCCCATACATTATTTTTTATGCTTAAATAGCTATCTACTTCAGGGGAGAGGAAGAAGGCAGGTGATGGGAAAGTTCATTTGGAATATGCATCTTCTATCTAATGGGCTGGGTGGGCTAATTCCCTGCCCTGCTAGAGCAGCAAGACCACAGCTTTTCCATCTAATGCCTCACCACCACAGTGCAAGCAAACACTGCACTTGAGCCTGCTAAAGCCAAGCTGCTTGACAGCACAAAAGCCCACAATTCAGTCCTTTATTTTGTATGATCAGGATTCAATTCTTGCTTGAATTTAATAGAAAACAGATTTGGGTCCTATAAGACTGCAATACAAAGCTATACTTCAGTGCTTGCCTCTGGTTTTGAGTACTTGGTGAATGTTTTCCTCAGAGAGTGGATTTTAAAATCTAAAGCAAAGAAAATGTAATTTGAAATTTAATGGGTTAAGCTGAAGACTCTGGGGATTACACTGACCTTGAGAAGGTGATAAAGGAATTACACTTTTCCTTAGAAACTTGAGCTGAAGACTCATTTTATCATTTCCATCCCTCCCAAAAGATGTAAACCTCCTTCCTGATATTCATTATAGCTGCCATCTCAAATACACATACACCCAAATTTTGATATTCTTACAAGGTTCAAGGCTTCAAAACTCAGCAGGAAGAGACATGGATAACCCTTCCTTCTGCTCAGGAAGTCTCCTCAGGAACCACTTTTTACAGCTCTATCTTTTGTAAAAATCCACCTGAGTCAAAACATTGTAAACCATTTGAAATTACAGTAGGAACACAATGTGCAAGTATTAATCTTGCCTAGGACTTTGCTTTTCCCAGATGTGCTTGTGTGATTCTTTGCCAAAGCATCATTGTATTCCCATGCTTCTGGATTAAGTTTTTTTACACTTTTTTATTTCCAGAATTAATTTCTTCAAGGCACTTGAAGTGGGCCTCACAAGATTGTCAAGCAAGTGTTTGTGTTATGCAGAGTTCTGTAGTACTATAAAGTACCTCAGGCATCTAGATACTAAGCAGTGGGCACCTTCAGCCACAAAGCAGGAACCAGGCTATTCCTGCAAGGTGAGTGGTGAATAAAGGATTTATAAGGGAAACACTAAAGATGCAGAGTGGGCAGCCAGACATACACTGAATGGAAAGTAAAAAGATGGAGGTACATGTTTCTTCCAGCTAGCAAACAGGGAAGATGTCTGATCTCAGTCCTTGCCAGTCCTGACCTTACTGTTACCGTGGAGTTAGGAGTGCATGATGGACTGTCTCTGAAGGAAAACAACAGTCAGCCTCTCCTCCAAAACAGCCAAGAGCCTCAACGTGGCAGAGTCCATCTTGGGTGTAGGAAAACAGCATTAAGGTCCTCAACCTTGCTGCTTGAGAACAAAGGCCTAACAAACCCAGCTCTTCATCATTGTTCAAGGGTGCCCTTAAAGCCAACACACATAGTTTTCCTTTGGAGGACTTCATGATGCTACAATAGAGGAAAAGTAGGGGATTAATGGCAAGCCATCCTACCTCTCTCCAAAATGAACTGCTTGAAAGCCACCTGATGACTTTCTTTGGAGGGGCGGCTAGCAAAGCAAATGCACAATAGCTGTAGTACATGTCAAATTTACAGTTTTTCCCTTATTTCTACATGCTACAAGAATACTAGGGAGACATGAGCTAAATGGTGCCCTTGAAAAGGAGATACATATCTGATTAACAAACTCACCTTAAATCAATAGATAGCACTGAACAAAGACAATGAAAAATATCACACCTGAAGGAGAAACCTGCAGTTTCTATATCAAATTGAAAACAAATTGAATTATTGATAAGTGATCTAAGCATTAGCAAGTGATGCTCCTTAGCTGCAACAATCCCTGTCCTGCATCTTGTTAACACATGACAGAAGAGACCATAATAGCTTTCTACCTGACTGTGGCAAGACCTCAGCTGTTTGCAGGCCTGGGAGATTCAGGTAAAGAAAGATAGATACATTACAGGGAAAACAAAGAGCGAAAAAAAAAGCTCTGAGACATCTGGGAAATTCAGCATGGGCGGGTGGGTGGGTGAGTGAGTGAGTGGAGAGATGGATGGCTGAAAGGGAAGAAGGGAAGGACTGAGTAATTTGTTTCCTGAAAATGAATACTGAAGAAAAGACAGGAATCTTGAGTGTCTTAAAATGTGTATAAACTTGCTGCAAGTAGGATGTTGCTCATTTTTTCATCATGACCAAAGGCAAGACAAGAAATTATCAGCTTAAGTTGCAACATGAGAGATTTAGGTTAAATGTAATGATTGTTAAGAATTGGCAGGGGCTACTGAGACTGACTGTGGAGTGGTTTAGGGCTACACAAGACACATATCTCTCAATAATGGATATTCACCCCAGCCTGAGGACAGGAGGATGGATTAAAATTAGCTGACCTCCTGA
Source organism: Rhabdornis inornatus (assembly GCA_013397075.1). Lineage (NCBI taxonomy): Eukaryota > Metazoa > Chordata > Aves > Passeriformes > Rhabdornithidae > Rhabdornis > Rhabdornis inornatus. Next base: position 523,942 of record VWZS01000337.1, read on the forward strand.
GGTTTAAGTTAAGCTTACCTTCGTATGATTCTACAAAATGAAAATCAGGCAGTTTGCAAAAGAGATGTCATCTCAAACCAGTATCTCTGAGGCATCCTGCTCTCCCACTGTTGCTATTGGCTGGTAGTGTTTTAGGCCAATTACTTGCGTCTGCAATTATTTACACAAGTTAAACAGACATACAAAGCAGCATGTGATGGGGATTTTTTTCAGTGTAGTCTTTGGTTTAAGCCAATCAATTATTTGGTATCTAATCTCTGTTCCCCTTCTTTCCTGGGATTAGTTTAAATATTTGAACATGTTAATAAAGAATTTTAAATAAAAGCTAGAACACATTTCATTGTAAATCTCTTTGTTTTGCAGAAATGTACTTTGACATTTTGTCAGTAATTAAACAGCTTTTCCCAGGTACTTTATCTAGTGCAGTACTAAAGGCGAGGTCTTGTTGAAATAAGAAAAATGTACACAAAAGTATGGAAACCCCCTTCTGCATTTCAGGATAGAGCTCCTGCCTCTGAATGGAACTTGGAATTTTATTTCAGAAAAATAATGCTGTTTTTTTCTTGAACAATACATTTTTTTCTCTTTGTAGCAGGGGGATGTGCAAGGGATTTCTTTCAGAAGGGCTTATAGAAACACTTACAGAGGATACTATTTTTTAACAACTTGTTTTTGTTGAGTCTTTGAAGGAGTGGATTTCTCAAGTTTGAGAACTCTTCAGGTCATATAACGAAAAGTAATTAAATCATAACCCATGATTTGATAACCATAATCTGATAATCTCTAGGAAATGCAAAAATGCATTCAGTATGTGTTCTCACACGGCTCTTCCTGAGTGTTACAGATGCAGGCGCGGCATTTCTTCCTAAAAAAAAAAAAAAAAAAATTCAACAATCCCTACAAGGTGCAGTGAGATACTATTGAAATTAAATTCACTGGAAAATATATAATGATAGGCTGATTGAATGCTTTCTGCTAGATTTGAAGGCACTGCTTGCGAACCCAGCAGTATTTTCAGCATTTTCTGTTCCACCATGTCTCATCTGTGTCCCTGTTCTGTAGGCACCAAGTGTGTGTCAGACAATTGCGATTATCTACTTGGAGCTTAAGCTGTCAAGCACACATGAGCATTTGAAGTTTGGATATTGCCCTTTCCTGCTGACAGGGCCTTTCATGTACAGTGCTCTGAGGTCCTTCTGTTTGTGGCTGTAGCAGCTCTGAGGGCCAGAAGCCGGTTTGAGCCAAAGGCAGGGAGCTGTAGGTGCACACACCTTGGCATCTGCGTGGGCATAAGGCTTCTGTGCTCCCATTGCAGGTGGGAGGGAGTTTGGTGAACAGGGCTGTCCCATGTCCCCTGAGATGCATGAGAGCTAGATCTCCCCTCCTGCTGCCACTCCAAAAAGGCACCCTTGTGCCTTTTGTACCATGTCTCCCCTGTCAGCCTCATCTGAACACTCTGGACATCCCAGGGAGTCCAAACTGGCACAAGGTACCCAAGCTTAAACTCTAGTGCATAATCTGGAGAGGAATTCATCTGAGCTGCTCATGCTGCCTCCTTTACAATGAGGCACATTGCTCCCCACCCTCACTGACTGGATCTTCACTAATGGAAATTTAGGCACCCAGCTCTGATGTGGAGACCTATCATCAGGGACCTTAACCTGGACCAAATCCCTGCCGTGCCTTTGAGATTTCCCTGCTACTCTGTGAGCACTCAAAGATAATTGCTATGGCTTCTGAAATTACCCCAGCACCCCCCTTCTGTACCTCTGTCAGACCCTGCCTGTTCTGCTGACTGGAGGACATCTAAGTGATCTAAATGTTCTTCAACATTGAGATTATTTTCAATAAAGGCAGAAATTGGATCGCTGACTGTCTTCCAAAGAAACAGGAGCCTGGTTATGACTGGCACACAAATAACAAAAGGAAGACTTTTGAAATGAAAATTAAAGCCGAGACAGTTACATATCTGCAGTTTTGGTTTTGTTTTTTTTTAATTAATAGTAGCTAAGTTTCCAAGATGTCTTTCTACACTCCTCCAGCCATTTGTTTTTGCTTCCTAAAAATCTCTGTGTTGTTTCTCTCCATTATTTAGCAGTTGCTGTTTTCCAGAGCAGAATGGCTGTGCTTCAGGTTTTGGCAGGAACAATCCCTTTTTCTACGCTTCATGCTGTTTGTGAAATGCTTTGGGAAACTTTCCACTGAAAAGCATTGTGAAAACGCAAGCTTATTATTACTGCAGTGGGGAATAACAGGTTCGGCTGTCGACTCACTCTGTGAGCAGGTGCCAAAATCCTGCTGGGAAATACTGATGGATTTTGCTGATTCACTGCTGCAGATGGGATGTGTTAGCTGGGCTCTGTGTACCAGGGGTCTGCAGGGACCTGCCTCAGCTCTGCTTAGGGGTGTGGAAATGGGAAAGTGAGCAAGTCTAAGATTTATACTACAGTAGTGCATAAAGCACGAGTTTCCAGAGCTCTCAGAAAAGTGGATGGGTTTTGGCCTTCCTTTGTGCCTTGGAGCTCTGTTCCGAAGCAAGCTGAGAGAGCCATCTGCTTGCTGACTGCTACAGAGCCGAGCAGTGCCTGTCTCTCCTCCGCCTCCCTGTAATTGTTTGCAGCGTGCTGAGCTTATCCCACCTCTCTGCGTGGACCCAAGGCCAAGGTTTAATAGATCTGCAGGTGCTGCACTTTGCAAGGCCTGAGTGCCTCCATGCCAGCCATCCTTGGCACAGGGTTCTGGGCTGTCTTGAGAGGGCAGAGGATGCTGCAGGGGGAGGCAGGCTGAGATGGTTTGAGTCTTGAGCATGGCAGGGTCTTACACACTAACATGACCTCTGCACAGCAAATGAGAGCCAGGAAGAGTGGCTTTGTTGTATAGCAAGTAACACATCTGAGCTGAGCGCCACTGGCAGTGCCCAATGCCAGGCTCTACCCCCTCTGTGAAGTCAGGACCCATGGAAAGTCTTGGCAGAGCTGGGTGTTTGCTCATAGATCTTGCTGGACACCCTCCCATCCATTTCTGTTGGACTGGATGGGACATGGTCAGCTCTGGAGGTGTGAGCCACAGGCAAAAGCAACAGTGAACTGTTGTACCCTGCTCTTTAGGCAACCCACACTGCTAATTCCCAGGGATTGAGTGTAAGGGAGGGAGAGCACTATAAATACATATCCCTGATTCCTGGTTGATATAGAAATGTGGCTTCCATAGTATCCTGAGCCATGCATAGCACTACAGTCTCAACTGGGGTGTTGTGCAGGGCTGAATGTGCTACCACTCCTGTTACTTAAATAACTCCTGTAATGGATGGAAACAGTGAACACTTGGGAGGAAGAGGCTGGTCAGCCTTGCCAGAGAAGCTGCAGCTTTCTCCAGGAGATGTGCACATGGGTTGAGAACTCTGTGGGTATGTGAGGTGCTCTTGCTGCTGCTGGGTGCTGCTCCTGCCTCCTGGGGCTGGCGCTGCCATGGATAGTGTCTGGCACCACAGGACACAGCAGCACACGTACACTTGCTTGGTACGACTGATCCCAGAAAGTGCCTGCATGCTCAGGGCAGCTGTGTCACCTCATCTGCCCTTTTTTGCCTTGAGCATGATCACCTCTGTCATGCAGTGCATCTCTGGAGCCTTGGCAGGCCCCATTCCTGTCCCTGTGGCAGGCTGAGCCAGAGGGCACTGAGACCTGGAGGCACCTGAACTGAGCTGCTCAGAGAATGGGGATAGCTGTGCTGGGGAGCAGCAGCAGGGACCTGCCTTGGTGGTTGTGACTGGTTCTGCTCTTGCTTTTTTTCTTACTCCCTCCTTGTCTCCCAGGAACAGCCCTCCAAGCCTGACCATGGAGCACATGGCTCTGTGATGGCTTTCATGGGATGTGCTGTGCTTCACTGTGCAGCTCCCCATGTTTGGCTGGGCTACCGAAGGAGGCTTTGGGTTGGGAAAATGCCCTGGAAAGTGGCAGGCACCTCTGCTATGGATATATAGCTCTAATCCAACAGCAATGCTTAGCAAAAGCACCTGGTACCCTGTGGAAAGGTGAATAGCAGATCTGGAAATGTCAATGTGTCTCCAGAGTGCTGTGAAATGCTGTCAGTATCTTTCCTAAGGTGCAAGGAAGAGAACCGATAATATTTCCTCCTCCTGTGTTGTTGAACTGCTAGTCGGACTGCTGGTTTGCCACTAGGTCATGTTGCTTCTTCTCTTGTCCTCCCTGATGGACATCCAGGGGACCTGGACAGCCTGAGTACCCTCCTCTGGCATCCAAATTGTCCCAGGAGTGCAGTGCTTTGCCCCTGGCTCCCGTGGCAGACAGCCTTCACTTGCCCATGCCCCTCTTTGCATGGGAGTGAGTTGTAAGGGCTGCTCCAGGAGAGTGAATAAAGAAATGCTTGATGCAACCTTTCTGCTGAACAGGTTTGCAGGTAGCAGGGACAGCAGAAGGAGAGGGTGTCAGGCAAATAAGAATCAACAGCCAACACAGGAACTGCATCCTCACTTATTATCAGTATTGTTGAATGTACTTTTAAAAGAATTTTAAAGGGACGAGGAAAACAGTAAAAATCAGTTTAAAGGATCTCCCCTAGTATGATATTTCTGGACTTAAGGTACTCTTTCCAAAGAAGGCTGTGACAGTATTAAAAAAAATCCTTTGATTTTAGCAGCAAGACTGTTTGTTTCTAAATTGATTCTGAAGACAGAATCTGCATTGCTAACATTAATGTAATCAGATAGAAGTAGACCTAGGTAATAAGCATTATTGTTAAGAGAAAATCCTACAAAAATGGGGTTTCCTTACATTAGTTAAGTTTATCACTTTTCAAAGGAAAAATTGTAATGCAGAAACATCCAGTAATCCCCCAAAAGTGTCATGGACATGTCTCAGCTGTGCCCTCCCTCTTCAAGTCTCCTTTGCCTGCCAGTTCACTCTCCCCTGACTCTCCTTCACATTTCTTCACATGGATGGAGGAGCCAACCACATTTCCACATCCTTGAGTGTTCGTCTTTTAGCAGCCATTTCCTCGTTTTTCTTCATAAGGAAGCACTTTTCTTGCTCTGTACTTCCATTAAGAAAATGTACAAGCCTAATAGTTACTAAAAGAAAGTGACTAAGGCTATCCTAATGTTTTTATGGACTCATTAAAGGTCTTATTAATACTTCTCCATATTGGAAAAAATCTAATTTTTTACTTGTGACATAATCAGGAGCTGTACCCTAGTTTTCAGGGGTGAAGCATTTGCACGTTAACCTTTCCTTCTGCTTTGAACAATCATTCTTATGAATTTGCTGAACTACAAATCAACCCAGGGCTTTTAAAGGAGGCTCATTTTCTCCCAAGGTCTGTTGAACCCTCTCTTGCTTTGAACTGTTTTTCTGCATAGCTGAGCTGGAACCAAGGGGCCTTGTGGAAATGTGCCAGGCTAGTGGCACCTTAATCCTTCCATCTCCGGGCTTCCCATGTCCTGGGGGGGCTCTCCTGTGCCATGATGGGACTTTGCATTCAGGGCCACAACTCTGCTCACTGGGGGTCTTTGGGACTGATTTCCAACTGCTGCTCCTTATTTGCTTGCTGCTCTTTGCTTGCTGCTTGCTTCAGATACTGATCTCCTCTCTGGTGACCAGTGACAGGACCCAAGGGAACAGCATGAAGCTCTGTCAGGGGAGGTTTAGGTCAGATATCAGGAAAATGTTTTTCACACAGAGGGTGGTTGGGCATTAGAAAAGGCTCTCCAGGTAGGTGGTCACAGCACCAAGCCTGGAAGAGCTCAAAAAGCTTTTGGACACTGCTCTCAGGCACATGGTGTGGCTCTTGGGGACCAGCTATGCAGAGCCAGGACTTTGGTGATCCTTTTGAGTCCCTTCCGGCTCAGGATATTCTATAATTCTATGCTCATGGTGGCAAGAGCTAGAAAGGAGCTCTGGGAATAATTTGGATTCTGAAGTAGCCCCAAGACACCCACATATCAGCCCAGCACCCAGCATGCATCAATAGGAGAGCCACAAGAGAAGAGGCTGTAAACTGTACTGCTGGGATCGGGCTAGAGATGATCCCTACAGCCTACCCCACACACCAGCATTGGGAAGGGAGATGAGTACCCACATGTTCCCTGCCCAGGGGTGATAAGCAAATTTTTAATTGGTTTGGTGACAACAGCTAGCAGCTAAAGGAAAGCAATAAAACTACAAGAACATAAAAGCAAGGATATAGTGAGTGATTTATGGCACGCTAGATCTGCTCACCACTTACTGGGGCTCCAGCATGAGCAGGTGATATTAATGTGTGAATGTTAACCATGGTGCTGCACAGAGAACCCCAGCGCTCCTGACAGCCGCACATGAGTTATTTCAGAAACGCATGGCATCTCTCCCATCCTGATGCATCTCTTAACAATGATACTTCATAAATCCCTGGTTTATAAATTCACTGCCAATGGAGGGAAAAAGTGTCAGTCTGTAATCTGTTGTCATGGAAATAGTTGGGAAGTTCGATGTGCAGAGATGCGTTACTGGGATGGGAAAATACAAATGGGCCCGTCTTAAATTTTGCTTCTTGAATTCCTCTGCTCTGGAAGTAAAGACAGAGGTTACATCAGAGCCTCAGAGAGCTGCATTTATTTTCTGGAGAGATGTATTTTGCTAGCCAAGAAAACTGCAGCCAACTTAATCCTGGTGAATTTGCTATAGTGCAGCACTGCATTTTCTCTTGGATGCTGCTTCTCACCTGCCTTGTGCTTTCTGCCTGGGAACAAAATATCTTTTATAAAAGAATCCCTCACAGGATGAAAAGTGAGACAAGGACAAGCAAAGATAAAATGAAAAATAAATGTTAGAGGAGGTGAGTACAGAGAGGCAATATTCCATTTACACTATTATGGAGGTTTTAATTTCCTGAAAATATTTTATATGCCAGGCAGGGACATGAGCGAATGGCAGTCACATTATCAGGCCTCTTATCAACCTTGATTTTGCTCAGCCATACCTGAATGGCTTATTTTTTCAATAGTTTAGTAACTAAATTTAAAAAGAAAAAAAAACACACTTTGGTTCAGGATAACATATGATTGTTTTTTCATTATTTCTCAATTCAGGTGAAGTTTAGAATAAAAACATCCTCTCCAAACGATGCATTGAAACAATTTATTCTGAAAGTGTCAAAGCAAAATATTAAAGAAGTATCAAAAATGTCTCACTCACGCATTTTCCCCCATTTATCCATAAAATCTAGCACCAGTCAGTGCATAGTTCTCACTGGAAAGTTAATTTTCATTTGTTCTACTTACTATTCATCAAAACAAATCCTGTCTCCTTCTCTTGTAGTTATTTAATACACACTGAGCTGCCATTCTGCCGCTGCAGTGATAAATCCTTCATCCCCTTTTATGGTGGCTCCGTAGGGGCCAGCAAGATGCAAAAACGTTGTTGTTTTGTGGTTTCTATTTTAGAAGCACTATGAGGTCAATTTCTTGAGGGGTGCCAGGACATGGAGGCTGAGGTCATATTGGTGATATCCACCTGGGAGTGCTGGTCAGTAGCAGCGTGTCACAGTGGCACAGAGGGGACAGCACCATTGCCCACCTGCCTCTCCTGGCACTCTAACAGTGGGGCCGGAGCACAGGATTTATGACTCTGCAGAGGATTTTGCAGCATGGGACATGGGCAGGGGATATCCCAGCCACTCTTCTGACTGAGGCATTGTCCCTTAGCCCACCAGTGACAGCAATGACCCAGAAAGAACATATTCCTGACAGTTTCAAGTAGAACCTCAAGCCTGGACTTATGAAAAGGTGAGCTCTCATTTAGCCACACAGCATGGGCTGGGTTTCACCCTTATTGAAGGGATGAGAGTGCACTGGGACCACCAGCCCAAAACATGGTACCAAAGCTAAGTGGCCCGGCTAGATCTGACCATCTGGGAAGGGGTCAATGAGACCCACATGCCTTCAGCTCCCCTGATTACCCGTCTTTCCAGGAATGTTTGGCACTGATGCAAACCCAGGAGCACAACTTCCCTCCAATTTCTGTTAAATTCTTCAGCTTTTCCATGGAAAGCTTTTGTATTGTATTGAATTGAAATCCACCTGAGTTTCTTCCTGGTCACTACTTTAGTACAAGGCTTAAATAATCAATATATAATTTTCACCAGCATGTTCTTTTTCACACCTATTTTTCCCCCTTGCCCAGCCATTGCTGTGCCATCTCCAACTAACAGCCTGATTTTGCTCCCTCCTGCCATGATTTATGTCTAGGAGCAAACACGGAAAGAGAACTGCTTTGGAAAAGCTGTCCTTGAAGTCACAGCCTACAATAGTTTTCTTTCTTTTTTCCTTTTTTTTTCTTTTTTTTGAGATCAGAAAAACATAAATTGCAGTATATCTTCAAAGTGTTTGGGGTTGTTTGCCACATGACTCATACCAGCTTTAATGGGAGTCACATGCTAAACTCCTATGTAACACTTGGGAAGTTTTAAAGTGCCACTGCTTTGCGCAAGAGCCCTGAATGAAAAGCTGCTTTTGTTTTCCTGCTCCACAGCACTGGCATTGCCCAAATCCCAGCCCTCCAGCAGTAAAGTGCTGGAAAAGAGTGAGAAAAATTCAGCTGGGGAGGCAGTGCTTCTGCCAGGCTTCCCTGACTCCTGCCTGCCATCTCTCCCCACCTGCTAGCACAGCAGGCAGGTGAAATCAATGCTGCATCAATGCCTAGGAAGCCCTGCCAGAGCCCCCTGAAAAACAGAGACAGGCTGCTGATGGGTGTCCATTGAGGTATTTACATCACCTCTCCTGTTACTAATGCCTGCCAGTTAGCTGCCCTCTTTTTTGCAGGATTACATGTATTTTCAGTGGTGCCTGTCTCTTCCCTGGTAGTTCCCAGTAAAGCTTCTTGTTATGGAGCCTTGAAGTTATTGCCGTTATCTTGCCATCTTGAAACACAGCAATATAGCTACCATTGGGAAACAAAGGGGGAATTATGATTTTTCTCGAGAAAAGAGCTCACCTGGCAAGATGTAGGGTTCTTCCAATTTGAACAAGAAAACAGCAAGATCTCCTGCCCTTCCCCACCCTCGTTCCCTGGAACAAGTCATGTATTAGTCTGCTGTCAGGTCAAATGGCTGACTGTGATTTAAAGGGATAAAAACCGTGTTAAAGCAAACTAAGAGCAGATTGTTCCAAGTGCACACATGGCTAGTCCTTGCCTAGGACAAGGCAGCCTAGGCACTGCCGATATGAGAATCTCTCCGGGTTTCTTTGAAGTATGGGCAAGTATATTAAAGTGGAGGAAAGCACCGACTCCTTCAGGTGGTGATTTGTGTTTATTGGCTGTGATTTTTATGAGTTGGGGAAAGAGGTAGAAATGCCAGTGTATGGTAATTGAAATGTACGGGGTTGGTGTAAGAGACTGTTTCACGACCAAGGGAAGGTGACAAAGCCCTTTCAGGGAATGTTTTTCAGCGTTCACTAATGTTGCTGCATAAAGGGTTCTGGTGCTAATGCTACCTTTAATGGTGTAAGTGCAAAGCCATGAATCATCCACCCAACGATTATAGCAATACATCCTCGGCCACTCAGAGCTGGGACCCTGCAACATTTTAAAACACTCGCTTTAAAAAGCCTTTCAGTGCTGTGGGTGGGATGAGGGATCTATACAGACAACATCGTCTGCTATATCTCCCCTGAACTGCTTTATTGGCTTCCTTACTTTTTGAGGTGTTGCCTCATCCTAATTAAGGTGGGAAGCAGAGGCCATGCTGAAAAACAGCTGGCCCATAGCAGTTTCCTCTGTCTGCCTTTGTCAAGCCACATTCACTAGTGAGTTATGCATGCCTTGAGCTGGGAAAGAAAAAACACATGGGATGTAAATCTGGCAGTCAAGGACCCCGGTGAGGTTTCTCAGTGGTTTCAGCAAGCCATTTATGCAAGCAGGAGCTGCAGGAGCATGTCTCAGCAATACAGCCTCAGCCTGACAGCGACAGCAGTGCTGCAGTGTGCCTGTGCATGTGGCTATTTTTCTGCCTGGAAATGTTGTACAGATAGGACTGAGGATTTTGGATATTTTTCCAGCAGCCCAGCTGGCATTATGTCTCTGCTGGATATCCAGAAATGCTGGACAGAGGGCCACTGCCTTGCAAATAAATCATCTCTGCGGTGCACGTGCCATGAGGCCGGCGTGGCTGGGATGTTTATCACACAGGCTCTCTCCTACCCTGCAGATGGCCTGTACAGATGCAGTAAATCAGCCCCATCCTGACGTGCCCGATGCAGCACATCTGGGAAGCGCATGCTGGGGAGGCCAGCCCAGCAGCACTCCCTCCCCAGGGGCTGCACACAGGCAGCCCTCCCCACGCTGCTGGCCTTCTTGGCCCAGCATTCAGAGTCTCACCCTGCAGGGAAGCTGAGAGGAGGCTGGAAATCTCTTCATCTGTTTTATTTTTCAGCAAACGTTTCTTCAGCCGTTTCTCTTCTCTTAACAAAGCAGGAAAATGAGCAAGGTGCTGGCAAAGCCTGGGAGCATCCCTGGGTGCTCTGCCCAGCCCCCACACTGCATCCCCCCAGCCAGCACTGAAGGACCACCCATCTCATCACATCCCATCCCCTGCTTTCTCCTTCCTCATCCTCCAAAGTTTGGAGAGACTGTCTAAAGAACAGAGTTTAAACGGCCCTGTGTAGAAGGAGGGCTGGCATGAAAACTGTCCCATCTGGAGGTGTGTGTCTCAAAATCAAGATGGGGAAGAGGGGAAGTGAGGGAGGGGAGCAGGGGGAAAGGGGGTGGGTTTACAATTGTCCACAATGACAAGTGCCAGGACAAGAGCAGTGCTCTCAAGGGGCAAAGGCTGGAGGTGATGTGGGTGCTCCCCTGGGATCCCCTCTGCACAGGGACCTGAGGCAATCCCCTGAAGCCTGCAAGGCACCTGTCAGCTTTCACCCCTGTGTGAAAGCACAAACTGCAGTAACCCCTTCAACTGGTGGGCCAGTGGGCCCTTTGCTGCACCAGAATCCCAGACAGGGCGTGAGGATGTCTCTTCAGTCCTGTGGCCAAACCACTGAAGGTACAGCTCAATATGGGCAGCATTTACTTGTATGGTTGGTTTCTTTTTGTTTCTTCCTTCACATACTTTTCTGGGAAATAGTCTGCCTGACCTTGACAGCTGGCTAAAAAATTTGGTTGCATGGTTTCTTGGCACAAGGTGCAGAATTTGTCTGAAGCAGACTGTTTCATAGGAAACATTGACTATTGCCACCAAGTTTTTTGAGAGGGAAATGTTGAGACATTTGGAAAAACTACAAATATTTGTGGTCAATTGTCAGTCCTCTTGCCGTGCTGTAGCCTCCCCCTACAAGGTGATTATTTTTAATACTAGAATATGCAAAATATTTGGACAGTCAAAACAAAATCATCAGTGGTCTCCAAGGAAAATTGTGTCAATGTTTCAAAAAATTCTATAGGCAATTCCCAATATTCATTGGTTTATTAGTTTTTAGAATTAAAACATTATGTCAAAATTGTGCTCAAATAACAAATATCAGTATAACAACCCAGGGATATCAAACGAAATCAGATGTTGGGGGCGTCTCTTTGTTCTTCACTGTAGTTTTACACCACTTGATTTCAGGGCATCCACTGTGTCTCTACACACATGTGAGACAAATATCATCATAGTTGTGTGTGTATATGTTATCTCATCAGATATACAGCCAGATCTAGGAAGTAAGAGATATGAAAGGGACCTCAACTCAGCCAAAGGGAAGACAGGCACACTGTATTTCTCATTTTGTTGAAAGATGGGAAGAAATTAATGCTTTGAGTAAGACAGTGAAAGCCACGTCAACAACTAGATGATTATTATTAATGGAGGCCTGCTGCATGGACAACCTACTAAGGTCTTCTCCTTCTTAGAGGGGCCTAACCAATGAGTTAGGAAGTGCTTTGTTTTCTGGATTAATGAATATTCATGTCACTAATGAAAGAAGGCTGTAGGAGAAAAGGCTGAGCTCATCCTGGAGTGCAGGGCTCCCAATGGTTGGACTGCAGTCCTAGGGGATGGGCTGAATCCTCTCAGGCAGACTGTGGATGTGAGGTTGGGTTTCCAATAAATACTGACTTCTCTCTGAGCTGAACTGAGCACAAGGAAATTTTGCAGGAAGTTTTGTGAATCCAGCTTTTACCCCCTCAGCTTTTGTGAAACGAACAAAAATCAGCATGTTATATTTTATGTTGTTTTACTGGAATTACTTATTTTTACTTTGGTGAGGGAAAACAAGTAAAAATTATTTAAAGTTGATCTGGCCCTATATTTGGATTCTTCTTCAGATCATCTGGTGAACCAAAATAATGAATCAATTTTAATCAAAAGATACTCCTGTAGTACTGCCCTGAGCCTACAGTGCTCATCAACAGATTTCCTGTGCTAACTGGTGCTAGCTAACTAAGATGTTAACTGGTTTCTTCTCCCATTTAAGTCTGTTTTGGTGTCCAGATACAAACTGGGAATCTTCCACATCCGAGCCTACAGTCTGATGACCAGTTATTTCATTAACATGGAATAAATGGAGAAAAAAAGTCATTATTCTTCTCTTGGTCATACCTGGTATCCTCCAAGGAGGTATTTACATGTGAGAGAAGTTCATTGGCTTAGCTAGGATGTTTATTACTGTCCTTTGTATAATAAAGCCATCAGTCAGGATGGAAAGGGACTAGGGAGAAGGGAGAGCCAAACCATTGCAAGAGAATTTATGCGTAGATAGTTTTATATTGCTTCCCTTTTATTTTTAAACGTTGATTGGAATATGAAGTCCAATAAGATATACAGCCTTGTAGCCACACACATGTGTTGTTATAATGCAGCCTTTCATTCAAAAAGGCTGGCAATGCTTAGGGTGGCAGATTTATTGTGTGTACTGCAGGTTAAGGATCATAGGTCATTTTGCAAATATCCTTTTCAGGTGTCTGTAAATTCCTGCAAAAACACACACAAAGTGCAAGAACACTCAGAAGAGTTATTTTTTATTACCTTCCTGACTCAGAGCCCAAGTGAAAACAAGATAAACATGTCCTTACTGGGAACACTGGGAGCGAGTTAGTCTCTCAAAGGTGGGAGTCCTCTGCAGTCCTGGGTGGCTGCAGCACCAAAAGTTCTCTCTTCCCTGCACGTAGGCCTCTATTTAATTTCACAAGATGCCAGAGCAGATCATAAACATCCTCACTCATGAGAAAAGTCTGCTTTTAACTCCCGCTCACGCTACGTACCTCACCAAGAGGTAGCACAACCAGCCCAACCACCTTTTAAAAGACTGCCCTGACCCCACTTCCTACACATCCAGTGCTTAATGGGCACTTAAATGTATCCAGCCTGAATTTTAAATTATTTTTGATTGCTTATGCAGATGATCAGGCAGTAGCTAACGTAGGGCCAGGAATGAGCATGGTTCTGAGGAGAACTGCCAGCCCCCATGCAGAGGGGTCTCCCAGCTCCCTGGGGTTGCTTGGCCACAGGGCAGCCCTCCAGCATCTGCAGGGTCCGTGCTCAAAGAGCTTCCCTGGTGCTGGCCAAAGCCACCCCTCTGCCTTGCCAGCCCTGGCAGCAATGGGGGCTCGTCATGGTGCCAGCAGCCCTCCAGTTTCACCAGCTGGGGCCCAAAGGCGCTGCAATAAGTCATGCTGCCCCCTTCCCCCTGGAGGGAATGGCTCAGAGCCACGCTAAGGGATTTTATGGGCTCCCCTGCTGCAGGTGGGCAACTCCCACTGGGAATTTCCATTGCAATTCTCTTTGCAATTCTCAGTGTGATTTCCAGTGCAATTCCCAGAACATTTCCCAGTTCAATTTCCACTGTGATTGCAATTCACTTTGCAACGCCCAGTGCACTTCTCACTGTGATTTCCATTGCAATTCCCAGTGCAATTTCCACTCTGATTCCCACTGTGATTCCCCTTGCATTTCCCAGTGGATTCTCATGTGACTCCTTTTGCAATTCCCACTGCAGTCCCCAGCAGGACCCTGGGGCTGGCCCTGCTGGTCCATCACTGAGCCTGGGTTTTATCTCAAGACCCGTGGCAGTGGCCAGTCCTGAGAGATGAAAAGGACCCAATGACTTTTTTTTCCTAATGTAAGATCTGACAGCCGAGCTAGCCAGGGGCATTAATGGCACAACATGAATAATAGTTTCTGACAGAAGGAGGTCACACAGCCCATTTCAGTCTGTCCACCTACGTGGAGGAAAGAAGCATGACGAGGCAGGAACACTAAGTTCTTGTCTGAGTTTTCTGACTGTTCACTGTGCTACTGTAGATCCTTTGGCACCCATTCAAGCTTCATTGCATGTTAATTAATGTAGCTAGTAAGACTTCCTTTTTTTAAACCAAAAAAAGGAGTATTTTGCTGACAAGATGCCTCAGTTCTCTTCCAATATAGGTTTTGGCTGTAATTGTGGAAAGTCTCCTTTTTCTGTGAAAACAATGTCATCTTACTCAGTGCCATGGCTCTATATTCACCAGAAGCAATGGCTTTGGTCAATTAATTGAATTAACCATCAGTTTGATAAAGTAATTCACACAAATAAAAGAAAGTCAGGTTTTTTGAGCACTTCAACACCAAGTTATACATTCTGAAAATATCTGGGGTTTTGTTTCTCAGCCATTCCTTCTTATCAGTCAGTATGGCATTCTTTTTCCTGGATGTTCATGTCTTAACTAGAACTCATCAAACTCTACAGGGAAACCTTGCCTGGCCTGAGAAGATGTTTGTTTTGACCTGTTGAAGGTGATCCCAAGGTGGTATTCTCAGTATCCTCAAATGCAGATTTATCTCTCTGCACTGACACTGTGGTGACTTGGAAAATAACATTTTGATTATCAGAATCAATATTTTGGCCAGATGGGACCTTCTTGCCTTGACCCAGGGCCCTGATAGATGCTGTGCCCTCCCTAAGGTGGTTCTTGGCTTGGTGCTGCAGCACAGCATTTTTGTCCCCTCCTTTCTATGCTGCACCTGGGAAAGAGACCCTTTTCTTGATCCTTCATGTGTGGCTTTCATTACTGCATTTGTTGTTTGTGCTCATTTGTGCTCATTTGTGCCATGCTCCATTCTACAAGCCTGTTTTTCTTTTTCTTTGAGGTTATTTGGCTGTGTTTAACTGTACAACTCTCTTGTTACATCATATTGGCTTGTCACTCTAATGGGATTTTATCACAATCAGTAACACCTCCAATATCCTACATTTTTATGTGACTTTGTTAAACACTTCCTTTCTAAGGTGAAGAGCTGCAGACATGACTCAGGGCTCATTATTTAAAGCATACATGAAGAGAGATGGAGTATTTTTCCATATAATATTTTTTAAAAATAAGCTAAAAATATCCAACACTAGTTTGAAGAAGGTGTTGCACACATTTTTCATAACACCTCAGCTACTTTGAAAGGGTTAAAACGTAATAGATAAGCCTTCCCTTACCTCATAGGTCCTGTTGTTTGGATTGCAGGAAAAACTGCATATCTTTTGCCATCCTTCAGCCTTCTTCCCTGCACTCTGTGCTTGGGCAGCAGAGGGCAAGGATGTGGCTGGGAGGCTGCAAAGGGCAGTTTCATAACAGGCACAGGCCCCCTTCCTTTTTGCTCTAAAATACTGTCTTTTTGCAGTGAAGTGAAGTAAGCTGAGAGCTTTTTTGGTAGTATTGGGTATTAATGGCAGCACAATATTCAGAAGAGTGGAAAAATGTCAGTGGAGAAATGCACTTCAATCCTCATCACTAATATTTTATATTTCAGAATAGTCCTAAGTGTACTGGTAATGCTAATATTAGAGTTATTACACTTCATTCAAAATGAATCTTTATTTTTAAAGGAAAATCCATGCTGAAGCCAAGTTTTGAGATGTCAAATTTTGTAGCTGTTCCCACTTCTACCATAGTTAGAGAAACACATTACAACAAAGTTTTTTAAATGACCCAGAGTTCAGGTTGCTGGAGTCTTGCTGTGATTCAAAATCTCCAGACTCTTTTAAAAATCACCCTTTATTTGCTACCCCACTGTCTTCACTCAAGCAAAAGTGCGCTTCATTCATTTCTTTGCAACTGATCCTTATTTAATTTGGCAAAGAGGAAAGCACAAGTTGGTTCAACTTGTTCAAAAGTGATGCAGCATTTTCTCAGCATTTGCATTGAGTCGTGTCCTTGAATTTGTTTTGTCTGATCAGCAGCCATTTCTCAGCCCAACTGTACTTCTGGCACAGCCAAGTTGGGCTGGGAATGAGCAAAGCCAATGGAAGATCATGTCTCTATCGAGCAAAATGCCTGGTTCCCTAGCTACAGACAAGGATGTGCCAGAAACTCCAGCTTAAGTGAGAATTTTGTGCTAAGCACTAAGGTCACTGTGACCTTCACAAAGATTACTTCATGCATTTTTATTTCAGTAGGTGTCAACAACCGTGCTGAGATAGCTTGGTTTGTGCTGCAGCATGAAAAGGGTAGGGGAAATTAGACACTTTGCATTGGCTGGGATTTTAAATGGAAAAGTCCTGCTCTCTTTTTGTTTGCTCAGCTTAATACAAACCTGCTTTTGCTTTTATCTTATCATGACATTCAAATTCAGAAGCAGAGCACAGGAGCTCAGCAGGGCAGCACTGACTCCAAGGCAGACCTCTATCTGCAACCTTTTGAGCTTGCCCTTTTACTGCTACCTCTTCGTTTTGTTTAATACAAACTAACCCCACCAAGGCACCTGCAGCAGCCCAACCTGACCACAGCTTTGTCCCTGAGCTGGGCACCCAGCCCAGCCCACCTGGCTGAGCATTCCCTCCCCACACCTCTCCTTGCCCCAGGGACCAGCATGCAGGTTCCCCCGCACTGATCTGAGTCCTCCGTGGGACAGAGTGGGCATGAAAATAAAATAATGAATAGGAAGAATAAGATTTCATCCAAAAGGGTTGGTTGGCAGGAGGTTCAGCCTCTCAAATCAGCTTGGACCACGAATCATGTCACTGAGCTGCACAGAAATACCTGCCTCTACCTGGCCTGCAGGTGCAATAACCCAAAAAGGTATGGGTGTGCTCTAATGATTTCAGAAAGCAAGCAAGAAGCACTTCTATCAAACACAATAGCAATAAATCAACGTTATTTGAGAGCATTAACTCTTTCCCAGATGTTCAATTTCTCCTTGCTGTCCTGCCTTTCAAAATTAT
Source organism: Rhabdornis inornatus (assembly GCA_013397075.1). Lineage (NCBI taxonomy): Eukaryota > Metazoa > Chordata > Aves > Passeriformes > Rhabdornithidae > Rhabdornis > Rhabdornis inornatus. The sequence goes on from VWZS01000337.1 coordinate 541,103, forward strand.
CTGTCCTCAGTACATAAGTATAGCTACACAGTAGTAAAACAGGTAATAGCATAAAAAACATAATCAAAATGTTTTAATATGAAATGTTGTATATACTGTATAAAGAATTTCGAAGAAAACACCTTGACTGCATCAAGCAGAACTGCGCACATCATGGATTCTCTTGTGTTTGCCCTGTTGCGTATTCATACAGCACTTTTTTTGGCATGGGCATTTATGGAAATTGTATTCAAAAATGTGCCAAAGGACTAGGGAGAAACTAATCTTACAGGAATGATAATTCCTGCTGAAATATCAGTGTGGCAGGAATCAGGAGATCAGAAATGGTGTCCTACAGTTTCTGGGTAATGATGACCATCTTGCAGCTCTCAAATATTGAACACCTGTAGAACAGTGTTTGGAATCAATTGAGCCCCTGAATTTAAGATTTGCAATGTCATTCAGATAATCAAGTATATCTGGAGAACCTGCAGCCCACTCTTTCACTATCCACACATAGTACTCAGTCCATCAAATTATTCATTGCCAGCCACCCACTTTTCTCAACTCCAAAGGGTCTGTTCCATCTGGAAGTAACTTTCTCTGATTGCATCCACTTCTGATGTGCATCTGTATTTTCCCTTCATAAAGTAATACTCTTCAGCACTTAACACACTATCATTGCACTATATCTCTTGACTGACTTTCGGTACTGGGATTTAAACTAAGGGTATCATGCATAGACATTATTAAAACAAACTCATATCCCCAGGTTTTTAAGAAAGAACAACAGCATAAATTCAAGTATTGTAACATGCAGCAGAGAGGTGGATCTGGACACTGAAGTTGTAATATGACATTTTCCTGTTCTGCCATTATGACCACAAATTCAGCTTGCAGTTAGTGAAAACTGGCTACTCTGTGAAATTGCTGTCTCCTATCAGCCCAGTTTTTCATAGGTTATTGGGTTCAGCCCTAGCTCAGTTAGATGCAATTTGACTCCTTTAAAAGTAAGACTGTCTGCTCAGCCAGTTCTAGGTTAATTCAAAGGCTCTGTATTTCTGGGGAAGGTTGGCAGAAAAACATAAATAATTTGTTTTTTCTACACGTCTGGTAAGAAATCAAAAGAAATTTAGTCTACATAATCTATCAGCAATATTTGTTGAGACAAAATATACATAATGTTTTTTTCTCCTTCCTATCTCCCTGCTAGACTTAAATTACCAGAATAAAGCTGCTGCTTTGCAAACCCACAGGCAGAGTATTGCTTGCAAGCATTGGGCATGATGACTCTGGGGTCAGAGTGGAGGTTTGGGCAGGTTTAGGACATGTGCTGTGCCCTGAGGACATCCCAATATATTTCTGTCCGTTTTTTCTTGCGTATTTCTTATCGTAGCATCTGTCTGCTGTATCTTTGTCGTGAAGACTGACAGTAAGCCCAATGGGTCAACATCACCCTCTGTGATGCAGGTAGCTCAGGTGAAGTTTTAGTGCTGGACTTGGCAGTGTTGAGTTAATGGTTGGACTTGATGATCTTAGAGGAATTTTTCAACCTAATTAATTCTATGATGCTGTGTTCATCATATGCACCAGACCCATTCAGAGAGAAAGAAAATTGGTCTTTTATACTGTTTTTTTATCCCTCTCACACCAGCTCTGTAGCAGTTGGTGCAAAAGACTCATATATGCTTGAAAGATTGTACTCTTATCCAAATATCTCTTTTTTTTCCATCTAAGATAAAGTAACTTTATCTTTTCTTCTTAAAATTAATCCAGTGATTGTTTATCTTCACCTGGGCTTCCAGGTTTCTCATACCTTTCTCCCAGTCCACTTATTAATCTGTTCCATAGCTCTTTTATCTCTTTGTCTGTGCTTCCTTAAGAACTTCTGACATTTGCCTGGGAAAATGTTGAGGCTTTGACCCTCTGGGTATTAGTAATATTATTACTTATTAGTAACACAATGTAATAATACCTTGCAAAAATATGTTGAGCCAAGGTCCCCTTTGCCTCCAGAGCATATTGTCCTCATTTCATTTGTTCGGTCTTCACTCAGAAAGCTGGAAGGAAGCTCCCTGCACAAAGCTCTTCTTGACACTCAGCTGAGTTGTCGCCAAATTTGTGACCCTCTTCTCTAAGATGTCCTCTAATGTCACGATCTAGAGCTCTGTCTAATCTCTCAGCAGAGACATCCTAGGAAAAGCTGCCTCACACCCCCACCATCTCCTTCCAAACGGCCATGGAGGTCATCCTGTACTTACCCAGGCGCTGAGGTTTTTTTCCTAATATCACCTCTTGTTTCAGATTTGCTTCCAGACTGGGATAGTGTGCCAGTTCCCTTCCCAGGAGGAGTCCCTGGAGGCACTGATCCATGTCCTCCTACCCATTTCCACCTTTACCTGCCTGTAGCCCAGGTACCAGACAGGGAAAGCAAGTGAGTTGCATAGGGAGAAGCAGCACAAAAATTGCACAGTTTCAGACTCCAGGAAAGACAAAATTAATGAACACACACATGCACACAAAACCTGCCAATAAAGCATGGGCCAGTCCATGCCACTTCCATCACCCTAGACATTCGCCTTTGAAATTACACTCTCATTCCCTTCAACCATTCACCCTGCAGCACTCTGATTTCTGTGACACTAGCACTGTATTACTTTACATTTAGGACATTGAGGTCGCAGAAAGTGCTTTGTACCATGAAGAAGTTATCTCCACTTGACTGAAAGCTTTCTGCAACTACATATTACATCCAGTGTTTGCAGTCACTGATCCATTATTTGTAAGAGGGACAAATCCTATCCTTTGCTTTTCGGCTAGCTGAAGATGTAACCTCCATTCACTGAAAGAAAGCATGACAGCTGGAAAGATTTCCAACCATATTCTGGTTTTATTTATTTATTATTATTATTATCCTTATTGTTGTCTTTTTGTGTCTAGCTGTGACATGCAGAGCTTGTGCAGCCAACACTACTCACCATGGCTGAGTTATTTTTTCAGTGATGCTGCAAGAGAGGAGAAGCATCTATTCCCTCCACCCTATTTCATTAAAGCACAGTGCATTTTATGACTTCTCCACTCCAGCTTCAGTGATTCAGTGCCAAGTGCTGGAGCTTATTCCCCTCTCTCCTTTGCCTGCAGAAGCAAACCAGCGCTGATCTGCAGAAGTCAAAGGTAGGATGTTAATCAAAACCGTAGTGGGGAGCCAAAAGTAGTTCCTAGAGCAGGAAACTGTTTGAAGAACGTACAAGATCATTATTTTACCTATGCATTTAGTAAACCCACCTACATCAGAGGATGTGGGAAAGAGAAAAAGAGCATTATGTAATCAAGTCTAATGTTAATGGCAGTTTTCCATAAAAACATAAGTTCTCTTGGGGCCAGTTGCTATCCTTTTCCCTGCAAAGGCTAGTTGCTAAGTGAATGAAAAATATTCAGTTTCCATTATAGGTTAAAGCATACACATGTGTGTACATGTGCATTTAAATGTGCTGCATGTATGCACGTACAGAAAGCCAAGATCTTTTACAACAGTATCTTTCCTAAGACTACTAAATACCCTGGTGTGAGATGAAATATTTTCTTTAAATGATCATAAAAGGTGTTTCTAAAATGTCACCACTTATATAATTTTCCCAGCTTGCCCCACAGTTCACTTCAGACTGAAACTAATTTAAATTACTTTGTAGCTCCCAGCAATAAAAGGAATTTAGTAATTTGCAGTTCATTTGGCCTTGCTATTCTTGGAATCGGTATTTGAGGTTGTCCAATCCTTTGCATTAGGAAATGTGTGGAGTGCGAGTAGCAGTCATGTCATGCCTGGCAGATTTTGCCAAGGAAACTATTGGGTTTTGCAGCTTTGAAGTTCTGGGGATAATTGACGTGTGCTCCATTCCCACAGAATAGCTGCGATCCTCGTCACCGCCTGGCCGTGGATGAGTTTAGCGAACATTGTATTTCCCAAGTGGTGGTTAAGCTAGCTTAATTAGGGAAGTGCCTTTATCCCAGCCCAGACAAAGGCTGCACTTGATGGAGCACTGTTGAGAAAATAGCTCTGAGGCGAAGGCCTTATGAACCAGACATGCAGAGATGTCTCCTCCCTGGCCTTGAGCCTCTAGCTGAAATGTAATCTTGGGGGGAGGAAATAAAAAGTAAAAGAATGACCGTTCTAACCTTCCCAGATGCTAACCAAACATGACCCAAGGCTAAGCAGATCTCTTTACCTGGCGGAACTCCAAGAGAGGAGTATAGGAGTCCCCTTGGGAGCTCCAACACTACCAGCCTGCAGGCTGGCAGGAGGGAAATGAGGAGCCAGAAAAGCCCCCCCAGCATCCCTGAGGTGTGCCCATGGTCCCTCATTGAACCAGGGAGTTCGAGGCTGCCGAGTGCCCTCCCCATGCTGACACCCCAGGGCAGACCCAGAGGAGTGCAAACAAGCACACCAGCCCAGCAGATTTAAATGGCTTTTGTAGTAGAAGCTGAGTTGTCCAGGGCACCATCAGCTCTCCTCTGCTGTACTCCCAGGAAACCCACACCACCACTGCTGGAGCCCTGAGCATCCACCACCGCACACATCATTATCATCATGGAGCCTTGCACAAATAATGAGAGAGGAGAGTGCTCTCACCTCAGAATCCAGCTTCAGTGCTAATAAAAGAGAGGAGGTAAAACAGTGTCATACAAATGAGATCTTACACTGCAAACAAACAACTGATGTACATAGACAGCATTAGAGAGAAAGCATAGCTCTGGATATATCAGCTACTTCTGCCTGTGCTGTAGGATTCTTTCCATTCTCTCTCTTACTTATTCAGTGTAAAATCATGGGAAGGAAATACATGTGTAAGGAACCATTATCATATTGGAGTTTGTTTTAAAAGTGAAGGTCTCTTACCTAGTCTGGAAAGAGCTTTGTACTCTCAGGATTCCCTGATGTTATCAGAATACCAAAGTCTATGTTCTCACTGTCTCCATAAAACAAATAAAAACATGTTTTTTTCTCCATCTGCCTTAAACACATTTTGTTACAGTAGTTGCTCTCAAGCCTTAACTCTCAGCAAAGGACTGAACATGCCAGTCCCCCTTGCCTGTGCCAAGTGCAAGATCAGGAGGTCAAGGCTGCAGGAGTCTGCAGTGCAGAGCACTTTGGGTGGCACTCATCCACACCATTGCTCAGTCTGACAAACACCCCAGAGCTCTGCTCACTTTCTCATTATCAAGAGAAGCCAGTTCCTGCATGGGAATTCTGGTCTGTGCTTTCAATTCAATCACTAATCTGACGCTATGTCCTACAGCAGTGATAGCCTGCACATTTGGGTTTCTGAGCATGAGGCTTTGTCCTGTGGATTGAATGTACCCCTGTTTTGATAACCACACATGCAGAGAAATACTGGGAGTGGGAGGGAGGAAGCAAAAAAATCTGTGGAATGAAGTTAACCACTGGCTTGAAGATATTTTCCTGGAAAAAGACATGTAATGCAATGAAATTTTTGCTTTTAGCTGAATTTAAAGCAAGTAAAGCTACTATTCTTCCTCAATTTTTCACCTTTTTTTCAGTTTCCCTCTCAAGAGCTCTCCCAGGGCTGGGAATCTCTGTGCTGACCATCAGCAGCTGTTCCTGAGTGTCCCTCAAATTACTGGAAACCACAGGCTTTACCTTCCCATTGCATAAAGGTAATTTGGGACTAAGGCTTCAAGCAAACAAGAAATGGCATTGAAACAACTGTTGTGGATTATTTTAATTTAATTTTTGCCAAAACAAAGCAGCAACAGTAACATATGGCTCTCAGTGAGATCTTGCTATTGCACAGTTTGGCAGCTGGGCTGACTGAGACATGAGAATATTGGGGGCACTTTGCAAAAGCAGTGTGTGTCAGCATCTCAGATTGGGGAAGAAAAACCAAGCTCTGGGCCCATTTTCTTCTCTGTATTGCTCTTGGCACCCAGGACTTAGCCCTTGGGAGAGATCCCAGCTACAGAAAATGCAAATAAGATCTTGCCACAGATAGAACACAGCTTCAGGGACCAAAGATAGTGAGTTTTATCAGCACTACCATTTCCATAATAAGTAATAAATGTACCAGCTCATGACAAAGCTGTGATAAGGATTTTGTGGGATGTTTTCCAGTCATGTGGAGTATAAGACTGTATGTAATTATTGAATCATCCAGTCCAGCTTCCTGGAAGTAGTCAGCTACTGCACCCTAAAAATTTACATCAAACTGAAAGTCCTGGTGAGGTCAGAGAGCTCAGACCTGAAGAACAAAGCCTGTATCATGGGCAGAGTTCACCCAGTGCTCCCCTGCTTCAAGTACCCTGGTACTACACACTGCAGGGATGCTCCCAGCTGAACCAGCTCCAGGCTTCAGGGTACAACTAAGGGCTTGGCTTTATTTTGGTCTGCTCTTCCAGCATTTGGCTTTTCCCTGTTTTGAAAAAAATTTGTTCCCAGCTCATCGTGTTCTCCCCACTTGTGCTAACAGGTCTGGGCGCAGCTGTGGTTACCTAAGCAAAGACAGTGTTCAGTAAGAAACCTGAAAGGAAAACCCATTTTGGTGATGCGCTCTGAATTTCAAGGGAATTATATCCTAGCTAAGAGGAAAGGTTTCTTTTACTGTCTGACTCCAGTGCTTGACAAAAAAGCAGCAAGTTAAACAAGTACTGAGTGGGGCCATCTGCTTGGGTTACATGCTCAGCTTACCCTGGTAATGTGCCTTGGCAGGTAAGTATCTGATCATCTTTAGCTGGACAGCTTCTAGTTGCATGGCAAACTACCTTGCCAAGTGTGTTTTACATGATACTGACACATCCTTTGCCAGTACATGTACTTTGTATTAAAGCTCCTCTTTGCTGTCTTGAGCACATCCTGTTTGCTGATTCCCTCAGGAGTAAACCACTGCACACCTATTGAATAAGGTATGCCTGAAAATCAGCAGGTAAGAGATTTGAGCGCAATGCTGCACGGAGGAGGAGGTAGGATGAAAAAAGGGTCAGGGGCTCCTCATGCTGAGCCATACAAGTTGCCTTCCTCCTCCTGATTCACCATGTGCCAGGGTCTGGAAAAATCACTTAAAAATTATTTTCCCTCTTAGGCAGATGGGCAGAGATGCAAGTGCTTTGGCCTCTTTCAGACAGGTGCTGACTGGTGCCTTCTCTTTATTTATGGTGACTTACATGACACCTCACCCTGCACACCCTGAGCTCTGTTGAGGTCAGGCCAAAAGGCACACATGCCCTCATGCCTCCCTGCATTGCATATTAAAAAATAAACACCTCACAGCAAATAGTATACCTTGTTCTTTGATGCTGAATCGGTAGCTGTGGCAGGAAAAATATCTATTTCATTAATTCAGTGCCAGGGTGACATAGGTGCCAAGGAGCACAGGGGATGATGAGATTGGGTTTCTGACAGAGAAATCCAGAAGCTGCTCACTGTATGGATGCCTATGAATGATCCTGGAGGTTAAGGTCTCATGGCAGTCAGTGTACATCTAGTGAATACCACTGTGGAGCCCAATGGTGTATTCAGCTGGTAAAATGTGGCTGTTTCTGCACAAGCTTCTGCACAAGGTCAGTAGTGCTCTGGTGTGTTCTACAGGCACCTGGAGCCATTGGAGATGCAGCAAGGCATCCCAAAAGGATTTGTGGTCACTGATTTCTTCTGACCCTGTGGCAGAGCAGCCAGCCCAGCAGAGCCCGCTGAGAATCCCCAATGGCACCAAAAGAGCAGCCACTCCACACATCCTGTGTCTCACATTGCCAGGGCCTGGCCTCAACCGTGCAAGCATTGCCTCAGCCACCACAGCTTGTTTCTAAGGAATGAGATTTCCGAAGACTATCGAGCTTTTGCTCAGAGACTGCCACTTGACCTCCAAATAGTATTCTTGTGTTGGCATGTTAAAAGCTACAGGGAAAAAAATACTAATGAAAGACCTTTCCTGACAGATGGTTTCCTTATTCAGAAGTCTGCCTTGTAACTGAGAGCTTGAGTACTGCAAAGCTGAGGCACACCATGACTTCTCCTACATCACTGAATGCTATGTGATTTTTTTGTGTGAATTGTTAATAAAGCCCTTCCACAGAAAAAGCAAATATATTTGCTGTCTGTGTAATTTCTGCACTTACCTTAGCTTGGGCAGTAAGGACCAGTAGGAGCTGCTTGCTCTTCCTGCTCCAATTAACTTTCAGGTTTTAATGAGCTAGTTCTTGAGCTCACTCAGTCATTGCAAGGTTATAAGGATTAAAAGAATTACAAGACATTTGTGGTCTCAATTATCAGTGCTGTTATTTTAAAGCTTGCTTTAATATCACCTCAGATAAACACTTGGGCTCTTTTTTGGGCTGGGAGGGGCTAGGGGAATTGTGCTGCTTTCAGATCTGGCAGCTGCCAGCGAGGCCTCCAGTGTCATCCCCTTCCACTCTCACTTTCTTGTGGTTTTCCCCTGCACAGTTCTGAAATGCAGCGTTTTGTTACCTATTAAAGTGTCACTCTCAGTGATATTGTGAAGCTATTAAATTCTGCTGGATCATCATTTGTGAACAAGAGGATGTTGACAGAGCAGAAGCCCCATCCTTCAGCCATTATCTGGTATTCAGTGTCCTCCAATTAGTATGCACAATAAATCTAGTCCAAGACCCCCCACTGCTTTATGTAATTTCTGTATTAACCTCACTGCTTCTCAACGTGTTCCTATTATTAAGCCATTTAAAGACTTCCCTTCATTCAGTTACCAGAGATATGTCTCATTTTCCTTTTTTCATCTATTTGCATACATTTCCAAAGGTTCACTTGACATCACGTCTGTTGTTGGTGGTTAATTTTTTAATTAAAGATTATTTCCAGTATACTTTCTTTACTCCATCCTCCTTACATGTGTTATCCTCCTCGTCTCGGTCAGATTGCAATGACTGGATTGAGAACTGATTGATTGTCATTTCATGTGTTCGAAAAGCCAGGCCTTTAAGGCTGCCTCGGTAATTCTCAGGCTAAAATTGAGTTTTATGACAATTCTGCTCAATGAAAGATGCAAAATTTTTCTGGTGTTGCTGTATAATCTCCTCTGCTGTTCTTACTCCATGGAGTCTGGCAGGAAATAAGAGTCAGAGTGCTCCTTTCACTCGAAGGCCAGTGGTTCTTAGCTCACTGGGAAACTTGAGGATACAGATCCAAAGATGAAGCACAGGTTTTCAGGTCAAGGAAGGTTTAAAATTACTTGTTTAACTATAACTGAACTATACCTGTAACTGTGATAGTTTAGAAAAACACTGATGGAGGTGCCAGAGGTTAACCACTGGGTTTTTGTAGAGGTTGGATTTTATTTTTGGTGATATTTTGCATTCCTGAATGGTTTTAAGTGAAAACTGATAGAGTTGGACTTGTATAGTCTGAAGAAGTGGCAGCTTTGGGGGAGCCCAACAGCTGCCCAGCGCCTACAGGAAGGTCATCAGAGTGGAGCCAGGCTCCCTGTGGTGGGGTATGCTAGCAGAGCAGAGTTTGAAATAAAAGAGTCAGGCTCGTATGAGGGGAAGTCAGGCAAGGGAGAAGGTTGCCCCACAAGCTTGTGCTGGCTCCATCCATGAAGGTTTTGAAAACCAGGTCCTGAGCAGTCTGGTGTGGTCCCAGAGCTAGTGTGACTTTGGAGTAGGCACTTTGGAGGTCTGTGCTAGACTGAGTTACTATCCCATGGCCTTATGAGAAATTAAACACTTGGTTTAAGTGGGATCCAGGCACCAGGCAGGCCACTTGCTGCAATTTCAAGACAGTAAAGACAGTGAGCAGCCAGGTGCCACTTGTCTCTCAGCATCAATTGAGTCCCTGGCTCCATGTACCTAAGCTGGGGATGAGGAGGCAGCAGTGTGTTACCATACATCAAAAAATGCCTGGAGCTATGTGAGCACACCTGCTTGGCTGGGTGGCTGAACCCCAATGGCTTCTTTATGACAGGCCATGGAAAAGATCTTTCCAAAAGAGGGCTGTGTAGGAAAAACAGGAAATAATTCTCTCCTGTCTCTTTTTTCTGCAAGAAGTGGAAAGTTGTTTCACCCCATAGTGGTAACTTGTACATAAGAGGGAATGTGCTTTTGCCTCTTCCTTTCTCAGCCATCTTTCTAAAGTCTGTGTACCTTTTCAGTGTATTATATATTTTAAAAACTGTGAAAAACCACAAAGAGGGGAAAATAATTGGAAAATAAACTCTGTGTCAAATTTCCCCCACATTCTGAGCACATTAATGTGAAAACATTCAAAAATATTAAAGTAAGGGAAACCCCGAGGAAAGGTTTATAGGAAAGGTATATAAAAGATAAATTATATATCTTCTTCAATTTTATCATTTCTGGCAGAGGAATGAGGAACCAGGAATATTTATACAATCCTCCACCTCTTTCTTTTCAGGGCAGGCTGGGTACTATGCCATTACTGTATATCTAGTATGTGAAACCCCTGCATTTTGCTGTCCAGAGCTCAAGAAATACCCTTTATTCTCTTCTCATAAGTAAAAAAAGCTGATTTTGGTACCAAATAAACTATTCCTAGGGTAGGGAGTACAACACAACACCAGCAGAAAGACATTTATCTGGAGTTCTGCATCCTAATCTAAACTCTCATACCAGAGGTGATTTTGAAATTCCATATCAGAAGGTGGAGCACGGTGGACATGTCTTTTTATTGTGCTCTCAGTTTTCAAGCAAGGTACTGGTTTGGTTTGGATTTGAGACATCTGGGGAAAGGGTTTCACAAATCCAGAATAGGAAACTAGCATTTTTCCTCCATCCAGGGATGCTCTGAAGACCTTGAAGCTACCCCAGAGCACAGGGCTGGGAGGTCCTCCTGCCACTTCCCCCCATCATCATCCTGACTGGAGCACCTGGACGTGGGCTCTGGCTTTCATGGGCTTGCTTGGGAACAGCTGCAGAAATACCAAAATGTGTCATTTCTCATCCAGGCCCTCCTTGCACACAGCTCCACACTCAGAGCCTGGAGGGTGCAAAGCAAACTGCCATGATGGCATCAGCTTTGTTAGACTGGCCAACCCTCCCAGTCACAAAACAGGAAAACAAATCAGCCTTGGCTTTCTGGTCACTTTCCTGGCCTGACAGTTGGAAGGTGACACAGAAGGTCCTACATTCATGGTTGCATTGCCACCTGGAACATCAGTGACCTCAGACTGTGGGACCCAAGGAGGTGCTGCTCAGTGTTAACCAGCTACTGGTGGAAATCATCTGCTTCCCCAGGGATGCTGGCTCCTGGATCCTTCTCCCTCCACCAGCCTGCAGCACCCACCTGATACTTTCTGCAGATATTAAAGGGCAAGTCAAAAGTGGGAAATGTTTGACATGATAGAGACAGAAAAGGGGGAAATGGGTAATTGTAAGGGATTTAAATAACTCTCCATTTGAAAGTCTTTCCACTTCCAAGTGGCTTTGGCCACTGCTGACTGACAGGTTAGCTTGTGCTGCAGTTTCATCCCTTCAGAGCAGATCCTGCTCCTCTGGGGAAGGCTGATTGGCTTTTCACATCCAGCCCTTCCAGGCATTTCTGTGCTTCATGCAGATGAGGGGAAGAGCAACTGTCCTCACTTCCCCAGCAGCTCATGTTCCCCTTTTATTCTAGATTATTAAAATAAAAGAGCATTTCTATCAGCTGTGGTAATCTGCTTGAGAAACAGATGTTTCTTGAAAAAGATGGAAGCAGCTTAAACATCTATGATGGGCTGATTCCTAATTCCCTGATTGAAAGCTGAAATTATTTTCATGTAACTTTGAAGAGGACATGGTATTTGTCTCCCTGGGCAAGCAGCACTCTGCAATAAGCCCCTGAGAAGGCTGAGTCTTTAAAAGAATGTATATCCCCTGGGGGAAAATGCCTCTGGTTTATGCATTATTTAAAAAAAAAAAAAAAAAAAAAAAAAAAAGTAATTTCACAGAATTAATTGATTATGGAAATTTTTTAAAGTATAGAAGATAATAGGTTTGGTGACCAATAGGAGCTTACTGCCAATAGTACAAGTTAACTTTCATGACCTGCTTCTCTTCATTTTTCTGCTGGTTTCTAAGAACATCTGATTAATGTCAAGATCTAACTGCAAATGAAAGTGATGTTGCAATCTCATTACAATAAAAATACATGTCAAGCTAATGATTCTGCAAAAAAATGTCCTATATTTGTATGGTAGCTATAACTATCTCAGAAAAATATCTTTTGGACTTAGATGTTGTAAATTTATTTTCTTTTGCAAAAGTTGTGTGTGTTGCCTCCATCAAACACTACCAAGCTTGTTCTCAGCATCTATTTCTGGCAACATAAATTCCTGTCTGTGAGAGCTGAATCCCATTGAATCCATCTCCATCACACACATGAAGTGGAATGGTCTCTAGTTATGAAGCTGAACTTGAATAAAAAGAAAGAGCATTTGTTGCTTTGTAACCAGCTTAAATGCACATGTGCATAATGTAAGAAAAAGGCTCCTGTAAAAGAGGATGTATAACAGCCACATAAACCTGGTAGCACCTCCTTTTCCTGTCTGGATTTATCCTAGTACTGTTTGCATTGTTGTAGTGAAAGTCATGGAGTTGCCCAACTTTGGGGGTCTGGCTTTCTGTCTCAGGACCAGCAGAAGCATTATTCATCCCTTGAAAGTAATTAGGAGAACCCTGTTTCCCCAGGAATCTTGGTGGCTGGCTGTCCTGCAGAGCAAGTCACTGTTATTCCACTGTGCCAACACATGTGAGGAGTGCATTGTGTGATTAATAACACCTAGAGATGGCTGGCAATTTTTCAATCTGAAATGGGAAAAAATACACCTTTACTGCTAAGTTTTCTTAGTTTTATTGGTGGGACTGATGCTTTTTGACTGGCTATGTGCCCCAGATCTGGATTAATTTGATGGTGCAGGGAGATGGGTCCCATCTCTCTCCCCAGTACATCCCCCTCCCTGCATCCCCCTGGGAGTGCCCTGCCACACTGCCTGCAGCACCCAGCCTGTGTGTGCTCAGCTGCTGCTACAAGAAAATGTTGGATTGCAGCAGTGTGGGAGCTCCTGGCCTCAGGGGCAGTCAGGCAGGGAGAGAACACAGACAGGGAAAACACAGGCAGGAGGCCAAGTGGCCCTGTGGGCTGACAGGAGCTGCTCGTGGTTGCCCTGCCAGGTCTGAGTTACAGCAATGCCCTTGACTTGCCTACTGGGACAAGGGCACTGCATCCCCAGTGCTCTGTCAGCAACCCTCAGTGCCTGCCTCCAGAAGAGATGGGGGAAAGCAATTTTATTGCACATTGGTTTGCATTGTATTGGGGCTTTTTTCCTACTTAAATGCCCACCCTGTATGTGCCGCTTCCATCTGGATGTGGCAATGGGTGGTAGGACATTCCTAGATGGAGAGCTGCAGCTTAGCATTTCCTCAGAAAACAGCCTGCTGCAAACACGTCAGACACCCTCCTCTGCCCTCTGTCCTGGTGCCCCAAAGACTAAACAGAGTCTCAAGATGTACAGAATTATCTCTAGGGTCTTGTTCCAGTGTGCCTAAAACATCACTGTGGCTGTGTGGGAACAGCAGTGGTGCTGCTGCCCTGGTCTCCCCAAGCAGAGTTGCTGCTGCAGTGTAGTGGGACACTGGGGCTCAGCCATCCACCACTGAGTGCCCTTTGCCACGCTGGCCATATGTGTGGGGGGCACTGCTGTCACCCATCATCTCAACCCACCCACAAAGCACCATGATAAGGATAGTTGTCCAACATGATGGCTTCTGCAAGTTCTTGCTCTGCACTGAGCAAGCTGTCACTTCTAAACTCATCTGGGCAAGAGAGAGACTTTCCTCAGTCCTTTTATGTCTGAGGCTGCAGTATGAAATCCCATAGAGGGCTAAGAAATCCTTTTATTCTTCATATAGTGTATTTCTTTGGCTTGAACTTTCCCTGTCTAAATGCAGCCTGGTGAATGCATTTTAAAAAAAAGAAAGAAAAGAAAGACCATGCAAAATACTGCCCTGCACACGTAGTCCTTCCCCAAAGAGCAGGTGAGAGAGAGAGCAAACCACATGTGACAGATGTTAGTCACATTGCCGAATGCACTGCTGGCAGGAGCCAAGCCAAAAAGGCAGTCAGAAACCCCTACAACATTGATCCTTAGTATTTTCAGCTTCCAGGCAAAGATGTTGCTCCATATTGTGGTACATACACAACTTCCAGTTGTTTGTTCTTCTGCTGTTCGTGTCAATTTTAGAGATTATTAAGATACTATTTATTTGCAGAAAGTGTATTTTTAAAATAGCAATTAATAATTTTACTGAGCAATCATTTATATTTTAGTTGGTTTTTTTTAATCTTGTGTGCCATACAGAGCTAGCAGTTTCCTAACTTGCATGGTATTCTGTGCAAGGCTGTATTTTGGTTTCTGCTGCTGTGTCAGGCTAATGCCACTGTTGCTATGGTAATAGTGATGTTTGAGTCTGCTTTGTCACCTTTGTCCTGCTATTTTTTTCTTTAAAAACAAATTCATGTTGTGGAGGCCTGGAAAGCAGACAGAGGCTTTGCTATGGGAGCTCGGCTCCTTCTCTTTTTTATTTATTTATAAAGCAGTGTGGCAATTCAGAGATGAATAAAGCCTAAAACCAGCAGAACTCATCATATCTGCTGAAGCCATCCTCACACATAATGTCACCAAATTATCCCTCTATGGCAGACCAGACATCCTGGTTGGGAGTACTGCAAGGCATTCCCATCTTAATTAGGAGATGCCCATAACTATCAGTCCATCATCATCCTGTGCAGTTTCATCTAAACTTTTAGAAATTCTCCAGGATTTAGGAAAAGTCTACCAAATTTTTATCAGCTCTACCATGACCTCCATCATGTTTTCAAGGCTGACTCATTTCCTGCCATTCTCCCTCGTTCCCAGGTATCACTCTCAGGACCATGCTTTTACTTCCAATTAGCCCACAGTAAAATGCATTTTGTTTGTCCGGGTGCAGCAGGCTGTGTGATTCAGCCAGCCTTTCTGCTTTATTTACCCTCCTGCCTTTCTCTGGGTCTTTTATCAGCAGTGATTTCACTTTTATTTCCACATCACTAACAAAGATGCTGGGGAGCAGCTGTGTGTGGCACCCTGAAAAGCCCCAGCAGCAACTTCTGCACCTGAGGATATGTCTGTTTTCTTTGCTCAACATGTCACTCTGCACTGCCATTTTCCCATTTGGTACAAAGTGTACCAAACATAAAGCAAGGCTCCTCAACCAGCTCTGGTAGGATTGCTGAGGTTAAGCTGGTTTAAAATGTGGATCTCTAGTGAAGTTACTGCACACTGTCCTTGACTGCTGGTGAATGGACAATATCTACTCCAGCATTCCCAGCTTGGACTTGTACTTACCATCTGTGTGAAGCAAATTGGGCCTGAGCCCTTGTTTATTCCTGGGAAGAAATAAGGAGAAATGGAGGTCAGCTGGACTGCTCAGGTGCCCCAAGTGCCTGGCACCCACACCTGCTTTCCACAGGACTGGGACAGACATCTGAAGAGAAAAGCAAACCAGAGCCTGGCCCTTGAATGAAGGAATACAGCGAATCCACCCTATAAAAAATTATGAATTCACCCCATTCTGAGGAAAGGGCAGACCCCAGTTCCCTTTGTGGGCAGGAGAAGGGGGAGTTTCAGCAGGGGATTTGTGGCTGAGTGGCTGTGCCAGCCTGCACAGAGCTCTGGGATGGCAGCAGGCTGCAGTGAGCCTCCAGAGTCAGGAGCATGGATAGGAGCAGCCAGCACTGCCCATACTCTCCCTGAGCCAGGGTTACAAGTCATGAAGGTCTAATTCACTTTAAGCTTTATTTTGTGCTAGGAATTGACAGAGTTTTCTTCTGAACCACTCAGGCTCTCCAGCCACGAAACCTTCCCCTTGGCATCATTTCTTGCTCTGCCTCTGTGTCGTGCTACGGTAGCAGGTAATGTTGAGGGCACAGCATTAACACAATGTGCCTGTGGGACTGCAGCCCACAGATGTGTATGTGCCTGCTAATAAACCTCCTTTGCCCCTGAGATTCCCTGCCTCTGCAAATATAAGGGGAAGGATGGGTTTCTGGCAGAGGGTCAGGGTCCAAGGTATCCCACCCATACCACATACCAGCGGTAGTGAGCTTACTAGAAAAGAGTGTTTATCATTCCTGAGCTGTTCATTTGAGGTAAATTGAACAACATGGCAATTACCCCCAAGGTGCCCAGGGACCATTTGTGGTCTCTTGTGTGCAAATGATATGATGAAACTGTTTTGGAAAGCAAAAGAAAAAAGAGAGTCTTTATGTCCCTCTCTATCTCCAGGCCTTCTCGCTATCTGCAGCGGTGTGGCTGCAGGGACTTTGATGTTTTTTACACGTGCAGCAGAGGCACTGGCGGTGCCTGCTTTTATAGCACCCATACAATATTAACTGCAGCAATTTAAGATAGCCTGTAAAGAAATCTTGAGCAACTGGCTAAGTCCAGAGATACAGTTACCGTTGCTGGTGTGACATTTCGTCCTAATGGGATCAAGGCCATGGTCTGCAATCCTCCTGCCTCTTCCTAAAACACAGCCAGCAGTTTTAAAGTAGTGTTTGTTCCTCAAGGACTCGTAAAATCACCTTTTAAGATGGGGAAAGACACAAATCATCATGAAATTCTGGTTTCCAGTAGTTTCTGGGTTTTCTGAAGCTTTCCTGAGAACTGAAGGAAAACAAGGGTTTCAGCAGAAGTGGCCCCTGCTTTTTCAAGAATGTAGAAACCAGACAATGATAAAAAATAATTTTCAAAAATCACTGTAAACAATTACTTATATCACTGCATAAATGCCAAATATATCAATATATGAGATCAATATATGTTATATATTGATAACAATATATAAAACATATATCAATATATGTTTTTTGTCTTCTCTGTAATTTCTGAATAAATGCCAGGATCATGAATGTCAGGGCTGTCAACACCAGAACAGCTTTATTAGACTCAGGCCTGCCTGCCTGCATCTTAAAATGAAGACCACCTTTAGGGTAAAAGAGGGGAAAAAAATCTCTTAAAATCCACCAGATTTCAAGAGAGGCTTTTTCCTTAACTCATTTGTAGCTGCACGCTGGCACAGGAGAGTTAGTGGAGAACTCAGTTTCTCCAGATGGTTTGCTGAGTGTACTGAGCAGCATCAGCAAGCAGAGCTTTCCAGCCTGGTGAGCTGCATAGGACAAGAGAAGGTCGCAGGGATGGCCATGCTGGGGGACATTTCCAGCACTCCTGCTCCACCCACTCCTGCCATCAGGTCACCCACTCCTCTGAAAGTCCTCCCGGGCTGCCTCACCTTGTCAGGGTGGCTGTGGCTGGAGGACTCAGCCATGCTGAGGGCAAAACAGCTAGAATTCCTTTTCTTCGATCCTTTCTGCTTGTTTTTCCCATCCAGGAAGGAGTAAGTCATGTTTATTATTTGTTTCAGTTATTCCTCCCTTACAAATCAAACAAAAAAGGTCAACAGTGTTATTTCACCCTATTTGCTTCCTTAATGTTGAAGTCATTGTTGCTGTGGTTTTCCTAGCTCTCAGTGATTGACAGCACAGAGAACAGCTACCTGACAGGTAGGCAAGATCTGTCTTCTGGAGGTTAGATGTGGTGTTGTCTGTTTCCCTCTGCTTTTTGCTTGTGGTATTTCTTTATTTTTTCTTTCATATTTTTCTTTTCAGAAGGGTAAGGCACTGTTTTGTTCCTTTCTCCCCTTCTCCTCCTTCAAAGATGGACTGAAACTTGACCTTCTGATTGTTCATCTCAGATGCTCTCAGGAAAGCTCTGAGTGGTAAATGAGGTTCCAAATGCAGGAAGAGATTACTGTATTTTTCTTTTCCTTTTTAAAACCTTGAATAGATGAAAATAGATGGTAATCAACAAACCTGTGGCTAGAGCAAAAATCCCTTTAACTCACATTTTACTTCAATTACATTCAGGACAAAGAAACACATTGCACCATGTGCATGAATACATGCTTTATTATTCAAAACAAGCTTCAAAGAGCATTACGTCCCCTATAGAAAATATGCAATCAGTGTTTAATTCAATGGTAGGATGCAAATTTAAATTCCCATAAGGGGAAGGCTGTTAATGCCATTTAAATTGGTTGTAAATTACAGATAATACGCTTGAGACCCGAATACAGATTAGGAGAGTGTTGCTTTACGAATCCAGCCCTGCTTTGAACTTACTAAGTATTTATTTATGGACAATAAGACAGTGCAGGCTTGTTTACACCTATATAGTCATCTGACACAATATATATGCAGAAAAAAAGTATTTTGTTTTTAAAATACAGAAGCTGTTAGCTCCAGTTTGATGGAGATTGGTTCTGTGGAGATGCTTTTTGGTTGCAACCATGTCTGTTCTCCTCTCTCTGCTCCAGAGTCATGTGTTTCTGTATGGTATGAATTGCACAGAAATTAGCCCAGAACAAATCCCATTTCCTTATTTTACTAACAGTGGAGGGAAATCCTGGTTGCCTACTGTAACCCATTGGTGTGTTCTTGGGACACCAGCCCTCTGCAGGATTCAGAGTCTGCTGCTGTCTTTGCTGGGGTTGGTACATTGGTTGTTTCACTACAGTGGATCTGGTGTGTCCCTCCCCATGGCTGCCATGGCTCCGTGGAAGGAGCCTCTCAGCAAGAGTTTTTAGGGGATTTTTTGTTTCCAGAGAAAGCAATGTTCTGTGGCTTCATCCTTTGTACACCAAAATAATCATTATAAACAACCAATGCACTTTAAGACCAAAGTGTTTAAAATGAGCTGTGTGTCTCACGTAGCACAACGTCTGTTTGCTGTTATTTTCTGCAGTGTGTTTCTTGCTCATTCTTTGTATAAGACAATAACTTGTAGAACTGAGATTTTTTTATTTTGTAAAAAAACAGTCATTTGACAAGCAGCTCTGCAAACCACTGATGGTATGAACAAGCCCTTCTGGTATGGATCCCATTAAGGCCACTCTAGCAATATTTTGCTGGGCTGTGTCATGAGAAATTTTGGAGCACATTTCTTCATGTTGTATGTCCCTAGGTATATCAGTATTTAATCAGCATATTATAAACTGAGTGAAAATACTTTGAGTTGCAAAAGCACCACATTTTGTGGTTAATTTATTTCAAGGCAGTAGAGTTTACATCCCCAGAGTCATGGAAAAGTGGCCGTTGCTCTCAAACACTATTTTACAGAGTGGTTTTTACTTTGAATATGTATGTTTGGGTGGGAGGGTGGAGAGGCAGAACACACCTCTTTCAATTGTTTCTGAATCTTCTGGCTCCATCATAGGAAATGCCTCTCACTTACTTGAAGTTTGCACAAGCAGATTCATCCTAAGCTGACTCCAGAGAGGAAACCACTTACCCACCTTGCTTTCTTCGTGCTGTTTTCAGGCCCATGCGGTTCTCTAATACAGATAAAGCACCAGAGCATCTTGTGCTTTTCTGTCATCTTAAGATGCTCGCTGCCAACAGAAATATCTTTTTAAAGAGAACATAAAGGCTTTTATCTTAAACTTGTGTGTGTACACTAACCAGCTCTTGCTGCTGCAGCCTGTACTGGGAGAGCACACAGGTCTTTCCTGGAACTTTCCAAGTCCTCCTGATCCCTGCTAAGGTCTGGACACCAGTTAGTGGATGCAGTGTAATGGTAATGCTGTCGCAGAAAGATAATTTCATTGTAGGCAGGGATGATACCATTTCTCTACTTGTTTGGTGCTCTTGAACCCTGTTTGTTGCTCTGGCTAAATCATTATACTGGAAGAAACATATTCTGTAATTTATTTCAAATTACTTCCAGCTCTGCTTTAAGGCCACTAATTTCCAGAATACAACCCCAATCTTACACTCCTGGTCTGCCCCATTTATTTCTAAATTCATAACTGTACCTATGTCTACAAGAAAGTGCATGTGGTTTACATCAGCCTTCATCAACAGAGAAGCAGGTCTTTTGGTCAGGTTATAAAACCTGTATTAAATAGCATTAGATCAATAATAGGCACCCATCGGACTGCACTAGAACCACATTACAGGGGATTACTCTTCCCTACTTCCAAGGTTTTTCAATTTCTTTGTTCACATTACTCATTCTTTGAATAGGAGCTACATTGGTTTTGCTTAGTGTTCTTTTTCCTCAAACACAAAAATGTAGGTATTTTATGGCAATACCATCTTTGGTGACCTACAGACTTGTGATTCTACTAAAAACATGCTATCAAGTATATTTGACAATACCTGTTTTCCATAAAGTGATGTTGATTGGCATTAATAATACTCTCGTCTTTTAATTTCTTTTAATGGATTGCATCCTCAATCAGCCTTTCCCTGAACTGTGCCTGGGATCAATGCCAAGATAACCAGTTCAGTGTCTCTCGTATATTTCCCTTGGCTTTCTAAAATATTGGCCCAAAACTTTAAGTCCCTCTTGGTCATCTTCTTATTTGCTTTTTATTTCCTTCTCCTACTCTCGTGTTTGCAGGATATTCCCAGGGCTTAAAGATTTCGTTCAGAGGACTTGTTGACTCTTTTTATGTTACTCTTGGGTGCAAGCTACTTAGGACTATAGATTTTAAATAGTTACAGATTATGAATAACCACAGTCTAGGATTTCAGACCTGTATACACTACATAGAGACAAGGTGAGTTCTCTGTTGAAGTTCAGAAATTTCATGCAGACAGGTTTCATACTGGACTCTCCCAACACATCCAGTGGACCAGTTCAGCGTTTGCTTCATACTTTTCCTGGTTGTTAGCACAGTTCAACATGAGCACACACACATTTCTCTCCCAGCCTGACATTTATTACTGCACTTTCAGTGCTGTCCTCTGGAACCTGACCATACTCTGATTGAAGTAATTTTGGTTTTTTGTGGAATCATTAGCATTAAAAGCAGGGCAATTTTGGGATGCAGGTTCTGAAGTGCCCTGGAACCTCGAAGAGCCAAATTTCCTAGGCTCTTCTGAAGTCCGAATAGCTTAGACTGTTTCATTAGTAAGAAACGTTTATGTCTATTTTCAGTTCATATCCACATCATGGTCAAAAGTGAACATCACAGGAAGGAGGGAGAGAGCTTGTTCAATATATGTGTGCTAAGGTTTCACCTTAGCACACAATGGGCTTGATTCTGCACTGTGTGTCACATTGATTTGCATTGCAGGAGATACCAGCACATTATTGCCTCAAGGTACCAGAATCACCTTCCCCAAAATCTGGAAACTTTTATACTATATAACTTAACTGTCTCATTTAATTAAAGCCTCACAGAAGCAAGGCTGATAGACAGAGTACTGTATCACAGTGGGATTGCTCCCAGATGTGACAGAGATGAGTCCCCTGCTGTCCCTCCCCCTGCACACCTACCCCTCTCACCTCCTTTAATCATGCTCTTCCTAGCATAATTAAAGGAATTTCCTCCTGAGCCTTGTCAGCTGCAGATACCAATTTGCAGCCTCCATTTGACCAATGATTTGACATGTCTTCAGAATGGAACTGGGAATATGTCTTCAGCCTCCTGTGAGTGCTGCTGCCCCATCCTGCTCAGGTCACACAGGTGTGCCCAGCCTGTCCCTATCTCCTCTCTCACTTACACCAGTCCATTGCTGTGGAGCAGAGTGGAGCATCCCACAGAAAGGCCAAGTGCTGGTGCATATCCCACAGATGGAACAGACCAGAGTAGCAGGGGTCAGGGAGGGCTTAAAGAGAAGCTTAAAGTCTCCCTGGATGCACCACCTGGTAGCCCATTTCACAGTGCACAGAGCTTTCTAGTGTTTATGACTTCATACAGAAAGCCAAGTTTGCTCTTCAAGTTCCTGTGTAAAATATGTGTAAAATACATATCAAGCAGCCAATGTCAAGAGACTTTGGGCTATATTCATAAATGCTTCACTGAATCCCTAAAGACACAATAAGTTATTGCTTCAGAAGTATCTTCATTCACCTGTTCCAGGCAAATGGGAAAAGGACAATCAATTTTTCTTCTTGAAATGCCAGAAATCCTAAACTTATGAAATTTCCTGACAGTCCCTACATTTGCACTGGGATTTTATGAGGTTGTATCAGTTGACCTTCCCCTTTCAGAGTTCAAACAAGTTGAAAAAAAGGAACTGTAATAAATATAGCCACAGACAGATTTAAGCACACTCTGTAATCCAGAAAATGGAACTTATTCTAATGGCAGCTCCTTCTGAATTTTCAGTGAAAGAATTGATAGCATTACCCATTGGAATGGAATTTAAATGGAGTTCAGAGGGACGAAGTCTTGTTCTGTAAATGCCTCTGATTCTGAGCCAGCATCTTAAAAATCTTTAAAGATGAGATAATAGGAAACTTTTGTTTGTTTGTTTGTTTTCTGCTAAGAGCAGGGGTTTAAGAAAGAAGGAGGGAAGGTGGTGGTAGCACTGCCCCAGCAACCACTTGCAAGCCAGCCATCACTCCTCAATGCTACAGCCATGTTCAGCTCCGAGCAGACTGTGCAGCCATTCATCATATCAAAGCATGGACATTTGTCTTCAATGTCCTTTAGCTTTTCAAGCTCCTTCCTTCTGTCCTTGGTCTGCATTTTTCTCTTGGAATGCATTTCCCCATCAGTCACTTTCACACATCACCCCCCTCCTGTGTAGGAAAGTCCTTCAGGTTTTGCAAAGCCCCTTGTTCCCATCTTTTTGAATTTCTCTTGAAAACTTTCCTTAGCCACCACACCTACAAATCTCTCCCATCTGGGGCTGGTTAGGCAAATACAAGCTGTGATTTATGACTTATGTCTTTCTGCAAACCCTCTTCCTTTTATTGCTCCCCCATTTTCCCAATCCAGCTATAAGGAGATTTTGCCCACACCTTGCACCCAGCAAATGTGGAGATCTCATGGTAAGGGGACCCTCCTTTTCACAACCCACCTACAAGGCACTGAGCCCACTGGGAATTTGCACAGGGTATTCCACTGCCACTCCCACTGCAGAGCCAGAACAAGTGACCTGGCAGTGTATTGTGCCCCTCCACTTTCTGCAGGCAAGCTCTCAGCAATCAAGCAGTTAAATATCCATTTTTGTGCAAAGTTTTGGTGCTGCTACCATTGCTCACAAATGCCACTTTGTGCTTTGGCTGTTATTTGCAAAACACTAGGTGTTTCATGGAAAAGCTAAGATTTGGGCAGTGAAACGAGTCCCAATGATGATTTAGTGATTTAGGCAGAGCAACTAGCAGGCTGCCACCAGGCTACCCCTTTCAGATGTCATCCTGAGGAAGGCCCAACTCCAGCTGCCTATGCCTATTTCAATGAAAATCTATGGGTCAAAATACTTTTAGGTGTCTTGACAGCAATACTGTGTGCCAGTAAATAAGTCCTAGTTTATAAAACTGTCTGTACTAGGAAGAGGGAAGCCATTTTCCCCACTGTACGTCATCCCTGTCCCTAAATATGCAGCACACACCACATATATGGAGGTGAGACCTCAGTGATAAATTGCAGAGCAATGTGCTAAATGAATTTGTATTACACGCCCCAACAGCTTCCCCTGCCCTCTGACTTTTATCCCATCTCTCAGGATTTACTCTAACATTCCTTTGAACAGCCACCATTTAAAAACAGAAAACTAAACTAGAAAGGTCACCGTCACCTAAAAAATCCAACCCACTCACCCATTAAGGTATTTTTTTTCTTCATGTACACAAGAATTTCCACAGAACACTAGATGGCCATGTGGCAAGATGAGAAAGGTATAGTGCTGGACCAGTTACCAGTTTCTTTAAACATAACATCACATGACCCTAAGGCTTTTATCCTGCAGCCATACAGAGAAATGCAAACAGGGAGCAAAGAACTGCTTTTTGGACGTGGCAGCCTTTCACCACAAGTGTGGCACAAGATGGGAAAGCAGAGAATCCAACTGTGCAATGTTCAAATTTAATCTTTCAGGGAGAGAAATGAAAGGGCCGTGGCACTGGGAAAGAAAGCTTTCCTGTTTCCTAGTGACACTCCATTTAGATCTGGAATAGCTCCCAGAAAGGACTTTAAGTATGAGAGACCTTTGTTTTTGAAAACACAATTTTGGCTCATTTCAGAGGGGTTTTATGGTTTTCTGTGGGCATGGATAACTGGATTCATGGCAAGTCCTTTTGTATCCTTTATCAGCAAAAGGATACAGAAGCTGTCACAGTACTTTTAAGTTTCCAAGCCCACATTGCTCTTTTTTCCCTAATATGTTTGATTGATGTAGCATCACCATTATCTGGTGTATACATATTTTCTTTACATTAATGTAGAACAACCCATGTAATTTACTTGTCTGAAGTCAAATTGTCTCAATTTTTTTTGTTCTCTTACAAAGAACTCTTTTACCTCCTTGTTGTGGTTTAACCCCAGCTAGCAGCCAAGCCCCACACAGCCACTCACTCACAGCCCCACCAGCAGGATCAGAGAGAGAATGGAAGGGTAAAGCTGGGAAACTCGTGGGTTGAGATAAAGACAGTTTTATAGCGAAAGCAAAAGCCAGGCATACAATCAAAGCAAACCCAGAAATAAATTAACTGCTTCCCATGGGCAGGCAGGTGTTCAGCCATCTCCAGGAGAGCAGGACCCACCATGTATAACAGTAACTTGGGATGACAAACTCCATCTCTCCAAATGTTCTCCCCTTCATCCTTCTTCCCCCATTTCATGTACTGCATGATATCATATGGTCTGGAATATCCCTTTTGTCAGCTGGGGACACCTGTCTCAGCTGTGTCTCCTCCCAACCTCCTGTGCACCCCCAACTTCCTCACCAGCACGGCAGTAGGAAAAAGCAAAAAGGCCTTGGCTTTATGTGAGCTCTGTTCAGCAATAACAAAAATACTATATTATCAACCCTGTTTTCATCACAAATCCAAAACACAGCCCCATACCAGCCACTGTGAAGGAAATTACCCCAGCCAAAACCAGCACATCCTGCATTAGACCTCATTGCTATCAGGATCAGAGTCTCAGAGGGAAGGATGTGTCATTTAGCAATGACTATGAAAAAGCAGGTAGCAGTGAATTTGTAGCAATATAGATAAATATCACATCATTTGTGTACCACTGTTAATCCCAAGAACCAGCAATGAGCTATAATGCAAATCATGTGTTGCATGAACCTATTGGAGCTGACATCATCCCTTACAAGTGATGATGCACATGAGCTGTTATCAATGATTTCTGTCTATATTGCACCTAAGTGCACTCCAAAAGAGTGTTTGACTATCACAATCAAAGCATGGAACATAATTCAACAGAGAAACCGATAAGCCTTTGGCACTATTTTCCACAGAATTCTCCTGGAGAAACTGGCTGCTCGCAGACTGGATGGGTATAATGGATAGGATCTGGACAAGCTGGACCAGTGGGTTGAGGCCAATTGTATGAGGTTCAACAAAGCCAAGTGCTGGGTTCTGCACTTGGGCCACAACAACCCAATGCAGTGCTACAGGCTGAGGGCGGAGTGGCTGGAAAGCTGCCCAGTGGAAAAGGACCTGGAGCCAGCTGAACATGAGCCAGGGTGTGCCCTGAAGGCACTGACCCAAGAAGGTCAGTGGCAACCTGGCCTGTATCGGCAATAGTGCGGCCAGCAGGACCAGGGCTGGAGTGATCCCCTGTACTGGGAACTGGTGAGGCCACATATCAAATCTTGTGTTCAGTTTTGGGCCCCTCAGCTCAGGAAGGAAATTGAGGAGCTGGAGCATGTCCAGAGAAATGCAACTGAGTTGGTGAAGGGTCTGGAGCAAAAGTCTGACAAGGAGCAGCTGAGGAAGCTGAGGTTGTTTGGCCTGGAGAAAAAGAGGCTCAGGATGGACCTTATAACTCTCTACAGATGCCTGAAAGCAGGCTGTAACCAGCTGTGGGGAGCAGCCTCTTCTCTCAGGTAACAAATGACAGTATGAGAGGAAATGGCCTCAAGGTCCACCAGGAGAGGTTTAGATTGGAAAGCAGGAAAAACGTCTTTAGTTAAAGGGTTGCCAAGCATTGGAACAGGCTGCCCATGCAAATGGTTGAGTCACCATCCCTGGAGATATTTAAAGGAAGTGTACATGTGGTGCTTAGAGATATGCTGTAGTGGTGGACTTGACAGTGCTGGTTTAAGGGTTGGACTTGATTGCCTTAAACGTATTTTCCAACCTAAATGATTCTACAGTTCTATAATTCTGTGACAGCATGATGATGACTGTGACCTGAAGTCGTGACAATTGGCTAGCACCACGATGGACATTTGGAGTTTTCTTCTCTGTTAATAGATCAAAGAGAACTGGAGCCATGTGATCTCCTTACTGATGGGGATGTCTGTGTCCTTGGAGAAGGGTGAGATATACTTCAAACATCTTTAATAAAAGAAAATGATGATAAGCCATTCTCCAGGCAAAAGTTGTAAATACCACTGTGTATATCGGCTTTTGAAATAGACACATTAGCCAGAATATCTGACTGTGTAATTTAGTGTCTTTTATCATTTCATCTTCTAGTTACAGTACCAAAAGGAGTGATGTCTAGAAGATAAATTTAATATGCAGAAGAAAATCCCTCACTTAAAATATATTTAATACTTGAATGGTGTAATAGAAAGGCCAGTTTTATTATTTTTCAAAAAATGGACTTAAAAATTCAATGCTTCCTGAAAAATGGCTGAGTTTTTAAAAACCACCTAACCTTTTACAAGTTCCAGATCTTTCCCTTCTTCAACATCATGGGTAGAAAAGTTATTGTAGTCTGAAAATCTCAGTGTATTTTTCATGACCCATTGGTGTGCAGCAATGGGTTAAGCAGTGGGTTGTTAAACATAGACTACAGTAATGTCTATTTCCCAGTAGAATGGGGGATGCAGACTTTACAAGTTTCTAAGGTGAAATTATAACAATGACTTTGACTGGTCTTGAAGCTCTTGTACTGAAGCAGATGTTCATACTTTACCTCCATGTGTGATATAGCTATTGAACAGAATTAAATGGCAAAACAGACACAGTCAATATGTGATGTATGCAATTTGATGACCTTATGGAAGCAAGGAGGAAATCAGACTTCACAGCTCTTAGTGGTCTTCTCATTGCTTGTGGAAGGTTAAGGCCAACAGGTGAAAAAAATTGGGAGGTTATAATGAAAACAGCGTAGTCTGAATGAAAGAAACATGTAGCGCCTGCTATGCAGCCTATAGGCAACCTGTAATTATCAAAACAGAAACCTGATTTTCACATGGCATGTAGGCAACAGACTGTGACAGAAAAGAAGGACTATGGCAGCTCTGCATCTGTATTTTAGTTAAAGAAAACACATAATTAAGCCAGGAGAAAAGAGCATGTCAAATTAACCCTCACTTAGAGGCCAGGAAAATCATTCAAGTGACTGACAATGTCAGCCATGTCTGTATGTCCTGGAGGACAACCAAATGTGCAGAGGCACCGTGAGTGAAGACAAGGCCAACCAGCAGTTCCCAGGAGGTCCTAGGCATCCCTGGACATTCTACTTTTGGTGAGACTTGCAAGGGAGATTGCTGAGGCACTGAAACATTCTTTACCTTATGAAATACACTTGCTGAGGTGTGAGTGCTAAATCATTCAGAGAGAAATTTGTCCTTCTGATCTGCCCTGCAAATCACAGTGAAGTGGCAGGAGTGCAGTGTTTGCTTGGCTGCAGAGCATGAAGGGGACTCAGTCCCCCATGCATCCCAACACAGCGGGCCAGATCCCATTTCCTCCCATTTCAAGTGCCATCTGGTTAGGTGCCAGTGCTGCAGGCAGCACGTGCCTTTGCTATCAGAAGCCAGATTCCCTCCTTGCAGTACGACTTTGCATGTCCTGACCTTTCCTGAGCTGGCATCTGCCCTTGCTCTTGATCCATCCTGGCTATCACCCTACGTGTCCCAGCAGACTGATCTGTGCATCAGCTTATTGCTGCCAGGTACCTGGACCACACTGGAGAAATTCGAAGATGTCCCTTACTCAAGCAGTGTAGGTGGCCTGAGGTGCTTCAGTCCCCAGTCCCTCTATGGCACCTAAAGGTGGCTTGAAGAGTGTGTTTGCGAGTGTGCAGGGCAGCTAAGTGAAAGGAACAGATTTTTGTGCTGTGTGCTCCTGTATGAGACATACAGATTTCATCGGAGAAATCATGCAGAAGTTAGCCCAGAGATAAAAAATATTCCCCATAGGAAGGTGTAACCAGAACTATGCATCTTCACTTGGCCCGTGCCTCACCTACACATGGGACAGCAGCACTGCTAATTTCCCCAGCTCTGCTGGAAACACCTTTGCTCCCTGCTCTTGGAAGAGCATTAACACTTCCTAGCAATGAGTCTCAGCCATTCTGTGCCTGATGGACTGTCCCAGGCTTTTCTGCCATACCTGTGGTTTCTGACACAGGAGCCTTCAGCTTATGTCAGCAGTGCTTGTCCAGTCCCTGAGAGCAAGACCTGATGTTCAGCACTATTGAATGTCATTTGCTTTCTATTGCTCTGACTTTCAAGGTCTTCCAGTCTTCCTGCATGGTCAACTGCTGCACGCTGACTGGGGTCCTCATTCCAGCCAACAGGAATACATTTTTAGGAGGCTACTTCCTCCTAACTGTCTGATTAACAGAATGAGTCAGGATATGACATTAGTTCCCAGTGTGTCTCCCAGATCTCACAGCATCACTTCTAGTTCACAGACCAACCAACTCACACTGTGCTTCTGGAGGACAGGTTTACCATACGGTGGTTCCTGCCCAAATTGGCTCTCCTGCAGCAGCATCCATGTGGAGCTGGTAGCCAAGCAGCTGAGACAGCTGGTGAAGACCTCATCCTATGTCCAGTTGAGGTGAAATGGACATTGTAGGCTTTAGGAGGCATTTTCACCAAGTATTTTCCAAAATAATGTTGATGGATGACTGTTAAAGCATCACCCCCCCAGTCTCTACCCATGTGTGCTTTACATGGGGGTTGGGGTCCTTGCCCATAGCACCATTTCAGGGTCCACTGGTAGGAATGCCAGTGTTTTGATCAGCCATCCTCAGGACAGGTGTAAAAATCCTGATTTAAGACTAATTATGGCAAAGTAATTATTTCTGAGCCATGATGGCAGGTATTCCCAATTAACTGTAAATAGGATATAAATAGTGGGGGGCTGAAAACCTTCTATAGGGGGAATCTAAGTAAAGGGGCCAAGGAAAGCCCAGACACAAGCAAAATAAATAGGAACATTTTCAAGCAGAGGATAAGGTTGTGTTATTTCTTCTCAGTTTCCAGTAACCCAGAGTTCTTGAAAGAAGGCAGACAGAAACTCGGGCTTTCTCTGCTCTACTGCAGATGCAGAATGGCCTTTCAGTAGCCCCTGCAAAACAAAAAACAAAAAAATTACCTTTATTAGAGTTATTTTCTGAAAGGTGGCTCTACTACTGTTTACAGTACCAATATTCTGGTAGCCATGTCCCCAGACTTTCATGTTTGGCATGTTTTATATCCTCAAGAGAAACCCATCAGACAGCAGCTACCCAAAGGAAATCCTCCCTGGTTTATTTCAGGCATAGCACTTTGGTGAATAATGTCTCATGCCTTTGGGCTTCCTCCCAGTTCACAGACCTGGGCTGCTGGGCAGTTGTATTTTTTTTTTTTTTTTGCTAAACAAAATTATGTTCAAGAAGACTTCAGACTCATTAATAATGTTTTACAGCGTTATCTCAAAAAAAAAAAACAAAAAAAAACCAAACTACTTTCCTCAAACATTACAACTAACTTTCGGATTTTAATATACATTTGTCCCATGGGGTTTTCACCCATTAAGATAGATTAAGTGACTATTCTAATGTACAATAGCAGATTTTGCCCTGTGGTTTAGTGGCTGGCTGTGGTTGACTGATACCCAGCCCTCTGAATCCCTGCTGAGTATCTAAACTCTATGAACTGCAGTGAATGCATTTAATCTACATAAAAAGAACACAAATTGCATGTTAGCCTTTTTGAGCCCCGTAATCAGTTTTACAGTTTACTTGGTATGCTTCTCCGCAGTCCTAGTGGCTCCGAGGAGTTTCCAAGGATTCTTCCTTTTTTTTTGCCCCTGCCCATCTCACGTTGAATAAAAGTGTTTGCATTTTGATTGTGCTCATTCCCTGACCCCTGTAATTTAACCATTGTTCATATTTAGTGCTGACTGGAGTCCTGCGGGGCAGCTGATAACAATAATTTGTAATAAAGCATATGCAGGCTCTATTTTTTATCCTTGTTTTCCCTAATAATGCGAAATTAAATTTATTAATTAAAACAGATGAAGTAAAATAGGATTCCAGGGCTGCCAAAATGCATGGATTATCCCAGCCTCGCGTTTAGGATGATTATAATATTTGGCATGTATGCAGCGCTTCAAAGTGGCATCGCAGTTAATCCTTACCCCACCGCCCCTCTGAAGTGTGTTGTTATTCCTCAATTTGCAGATGAGGATGCCCAGGCAGAGAGGTTAACTCCAGAACGAGCCAAACCTGCGCAGGCACAAGCGGCTTCCTGCAGCACAGCCCCTGTCTGCTCCCCCAGGGGTGATTTTGGATGATGCGGAGATTACCGGGGAAGCCTGCGGGTCCCCGGAGCTTCGGCAGGGCGGCGGGTTTGGAGGCGATGCTCTGAAATGGGTTTGCAGGCGGGGGAAGGGGGGCTCAGTCAGCGCTGAGCACATCCTGACAGCGGCATCGTGTGTGTACATCACGAGGTGCAAATTGAGCTGCTCATTTGCCAGCTGCATCATGCAGATGAGGAGCTCATCCCAAAATTATTATAATCCCAAACACATACATGCTCTTCAGGACTCAGATTAAAAATAAAATTAAAAAAAAATAAATAACTAAAACCTAAACTAACAGCTGGGGAAAAATGTGCAAAATGCCCTTTAGACCAAATAGTTCTCTCACAAAATGTAGTTTCAGCTAAATATTTTGTGGGGTAGGGTTGCTACCAATATTGGTGAGATGAGAAAATATTGTAATCTTCCATCTCTGCTCAATTTCAGCTCAGGTAATTTTGATGTTTGTTGCTGTTTTCATACACAAATATCCTTTGGTGTATGAGTGAAAATAAAAAGGAAATTAAAGACACCGAAACATGATGTCTTGGTAGTTCTGCAATTTATTTTGGAGGGGTGCTGGATTTTGTGGGACACTGCAGGATGCAACTCTCCCTGCTGGGACTCAGGACTGCTCCCTCCCCCTGCACTACAAATTGCAGAATGGCAAAATCCTGGTTCCTGAACAGCTCTGGTAGAGACAATGGGAGTGTGCACAAGCTGGGATTGAGGCTGTCCATGGCAGGTTTTCTTGTTATGATTCACAGGCTGCAGAAGCCCTTGGCTGCTCTTTGGGAGGGTGCTAGGAGGTCTGTGCATGTCCCATCCCTGGAGGTGTTCAAGGCCAGGTTGGATGGGGCTCTGAGAAACCTGGTCTGGTGGAAGATGGCCCTGTCCATGGCAGGGAGTTTGAAACTTGGTGGTCTTTAAGGTCCAACCCAAACCATTGATTCTATGATTCTGCAGGGAGCAGGCTGGTATGGAAGCATCAGACCTTGCAAAAGCAACTTATTCTGCCTAAAAAACTTGGTTTTACCCTGTTGAGGGGGAATAAAGGGTAACCCTGAAACTGTGGCACTCTAGTGAGTGTGCTGAGAAGACTGGGGGCAGGCAGCCAGCACTGCCTTGCTGCTCAAAGGGCTGTGAAGGAAGCACAGTCTGATCCCAAATGGAGACAGGAATTGATGGTGGGTGGCAGTCTCTTCCGGGGAGTCCAGCCTGGGTATTCCTCACACACCACAGGCTGCCCAATGGGATGGGGGATGCGGGGTATCCTTGCTGAAGGGACAGTCATAAATCAGCCCAGGACACAAGCTAATGAGGAGCATAACGAGGGGTGAGAAGATGAGGGTGACTGATAGCAGACAAAGCTTATGCAATTGGGAACATCTTGTATGGCTGGGACACTGGCTCATAGCCTCTACTGGCTATAACAGATGAGGTTAAAAGGATCATCTCCTTATTCTTCTCAAAAATGTCTGTCTTTGGCAGACGGTAAATTCCAGCAGCTTGAGATGGTGAATATTGCAGAGAGCTGTGAGGACTTCAGAAAGAGATCACATCTTTTTACCCTACAGGAAATCTTTATAACATCTGGAGGGCAGCTATAAAATTTTCTTATTTTATGTTTTAATTACATTTTTAGATTGTTAGGCTAAGCATCCTCTTCTTTAAAAAGAGAGAAAACTTCATGCTCAAAATATACAGAAAATTAAATATCTACAAAGAACTGTTTTGGTTAGTTGTCATTTCTAAGTCACTATGTTATAAATAATAGGAGAGGGAACATTAAAACATGAGTTTCAACAATTTTCACCAAGAGTCCAACAAAGAAACAGACTATAGGTGTTGACAAGAATTGCTTAGCAGGGAATGATATTGCATAATGCAGAGCCTGTGAACATCAGCTTTACATAAACTTCTTCCATATGAGACATTAATCAGGATGGAGAACTGAAGGATCTGAAAACAATCAACATTTCTCCTTTCAAACCCCTAATCTTCAGTGTGAAGAGCTCATGCTCTCCCTGTGTGGTGGGAATGCAGGAGGATGTGAGGTAGCCATGGGCTGATCAGAGGTGGGCACATTTTGTGAGGACTGTTGGGCTGAAAGCCCCACATTGCCCAGGCTGAGCCCACTGAAGGAAGGTGCTTGCTCAGGGTAGAGGTGTGGGAGCCAGTGAAATGAATTTGTGAACCAGGGTAAACCAGACCTGAATGAAACTGGAATGGTGATTCAATTGTGAAAAATAATAAAAGAAGGAGTAGAAAGTGCCTGGGAGGTTGAAAAAGATTAGGGCAAGAGGGAAGCCAGCAGCAAAGGAGACAGAACTAGAAATGTACCCACATATCTTAGATAAACATATGGATTACTATTGCTTCTACAAACTGGCTTTGGTGATAAATGAAAATATTCACAATGTTAATGTAATGGCTATATGCAAAATACAAGTGTATTTTCAAATATATTGATATGAATATATTTAAATGCCTATGACTACATATGAAAATATATAAGCATGAGTCATGTATCTTTTGAACCAGAATTTTTAAGGAAGAATTGTTTTTCAGGGACATAAACAACTGTATTTGACAGTTTCCAAGTGAGATTTTGATTTTGCATTTTCAAATTACATTTTCATTGTCATGAATGCAAAATGCATTTGCAAGAAAAAAAAAAAGAAAAAACAAAAGCTGTTTGCCCTATTACCTTTGTATAAAGATCTAGTGGTGAAATACAGTTTGATTGCGACATATATGCTGTTCCCAAGGGAACTGCTGCTTGAAAGGACTTACTAGCTCTGATTAGACTGATGAGACAATCATTTGCTCTCAGCTTAAGCTAGTATGAAGCCAGAGAAAGACAATTGGCTTGAAGAACCTGTTTTACAGTCACCTGACAAGCTTCTCTTCCTTGGGCAAAAGGGACCAAACCAAGGCTATTATGACCAGAATATTGCTGTTAGCTCAGAGCAGCACACTGGCTGAATATGAAGGTCAGATCCGCTGCTGTGGTTGGTATCCCCTCATGATGTGCTCATGCCATGCCCATTTAAACCAGCAGTGACTTCATCTGCTCATGTTAGGGGCAAAACTTGCCTTAGACTGTGGAGCACAATAAGTTCTGAATTAAAATGTCTCTTCTTTTGGTGCTAAACTGATCAAGGTGACACCACCCTGGGAAGGTTCAGGGCACCGTGCCCAGATCAGCTGCAGCTGCCATCAGGTGACATCTCCATCATCTCTAGCCCACCAGGGAAGGCTACTGGGCTGTGTGTGCCCCTGCTGCTGCCAGGACGTGGAGCATGGATGCTCCAGAGACTAGTGAGACCTCTCTCCCCCACTTTCTCCACAGCCCTCCCCACTGGGGCTGGACCCCCTCTGCCTATGGTAATGTTACAGTGGTCAGATCTTCAGCATGCATAACTTGGGAATGCAGCTTTAAGTGCAATACTCCAAATCATCTATTTCTTTTTGTTCCTCTAAATGCTTTTGGGATTTATTTCTAGAGTTTCTTGATATTTTTTTCAGCACCATTAAAGATTAATGCAAAGTCAAGCAATCTTCTTTTACTTAAACAAAGTCACTTGCATATATACTTTCACTAACCACCTCTTAGGGAGCTAATGTTTATATGTTGAATTCTGCAATAACAGTTTACCTCCAGTGTGCCCACTGCCCACCATAAATGCCAATGCATTACTCTTTCACGTAACATAGTATATTTTGGACTTTAGGAAAGTGAATCTAGAACAATCACAAAACTGGAGTGTTTACTCCCACAAATAACTACACAGAGCCATGTGGGAGTGCCTTTGGAGAGCTGCATCTGTGCTCTGCAGAAGGAGGCTGGGGATCAGAAATAGAAGAGAAAATCTCTTGGCTGCATGTCCAGCTCCTCTCTCCCACCCTCAGGACTGTCACCATGTAACCCCAACCCACAGTCCTTCTTGTCCTGCATGGCCACAAACATTTGCCTCAGCCCCTCTGGTCTTGGCAACTGTGCTACATACCAGTTACTTTCCCCATGCGAAAAAAAAGTCTGAACTGTTTTTCTTTCCCTGACCTTTGGCCAACACTCACTGTCCTTCTATAAATAATTCCCCACCTTTGTTTAAACTCTTAAACTGAAGGTATTTATTGCTTGTCATCATATTCCCCAGGATTTTCCTCTCTGCTAAATGTAATAGTGATCTGTAGTCACTCTTCATGTCTTACCTTCCCACCTCTCTGTCCTTCCATCTGTCCCTCCTGACCTGACCCCACAGACAAGAAGTGCATTTTCAGCCAGCCAGCAGGAAAGGGGACCTTGTCTCTGGAGGGATGGGGAAGGAAGGACACAGTGGAGGCAGAGGGCAGGATTGTCATGCACAGTTTACAGAGCACACCAGATCACCAGCATTTTCACTTGAAGTGTAGTGCCCGATCCCATGGAACCCTGCTCCCAACAAGGCTATTATACACAAGCTGCAGGACAGTCAAATTTCATTATCCCTTCTGCAAAACATATGGAGGAAACAAAATGTTGGAGGATACTCCAGTGACAGCTAATGACATTACTGAAATTACTATAAATATCATCTTTAATCTAATCAAAAACAGTATATCAAAGACATTAAAGCTGCAGATGCTTACTGTGCCGGGGGGAACCAAATGAAGCTTTACAGATGTGTCATACTGTGAAGCTGTATTTGCATAATAGAAAATGAATGCTGGTTGTATCTCAGATTTCTGCTGCTTTTTAAGCCAGGGGGGATCTGGACATTTCATTTAGTGAAGATCTTTTCAGGTAGTCCAAGGTTTGGGCAGACAAACAAAAATACAAATTATCTGCAGGCCTGATAAAAAAAATTTCTAACAAATGGTCACTTCATCCTTTGCTAATTATTACCTGGGCCACTTTGTCATGTACTTAATTAGCATCATTTCTCTTGAAAGCACATTTCACTGAACCAGTGCTGACTGCAGAGTAAGAACCAACAAAGTAACATCAATCAGTTAATTAACTAGTTAACACATTTCCTTCCTTCTTAATTCCTGCTTTTGATTTTCATTTAGCTGCTCTTAGCATCTGAATTTTCAGGAAGTTTGTTTCTGGGCAACCAGTGGTAGTGATGTGAGAGAGGGACCCTACCAACATGACCTTCATGATATTATTTTGCTACTGTAGGGAGAGGTTTGTACTCTTGTGGGGTCTCTAGCAGCATGGGGAACACTTCTGGGAAATAAAAGAACAGGTGTACATTTATTAAATACAGGCAGAATCCTGCTTACTGCTGGAGAAATGAACAGAGACAGCACTACTCCCACCACTGGGCTCAGGTTTCCCCTCTGGTGCTCACCAGAGCAGGAGAAGCTCCCAGGCTTCGGCACAGAGCTGCTTCCTGAGACAGAATATTTCCAAACTGGGAGAGCTACAACAACCCATGGTTCCTACAAGCATGAACCAAGACACTCTGACCAGCCTGGGGGATGAACTGCTTCCCTCAGTGTGCTCTCCCGTGTCAGCCAAGAGCACTATATTGCAGGGGCTTTTGAAATCTCATTAAAATGGAGAGAGTGTAATAACATTTTTATTTGACCTCATTTCTGAAGAAGGTACAGAGCTAAGAGAAGAAGAACCTAGTGAGGTGTTTTTGTTTTGCTTTAGGTTGTCCCCACTCAGTCATGCCTTCCTCCAAAGACTCCTTAAACCTCAGTGATGTCCTTGCCTGAACTGTTCTTGTCTCCCAGCAGCCCTTCCTCCAGACACCCTAGTTTGGGTCATGCTCCTACTTTCCTCTTTTCTCACGTGGGAATAGCACTTGTCTCTGATAAAGCACCTTGTGCAGTTGGGTTACATGGAAGGAGGTGTGGATCCAGCAGCAATGTGTTTTGTCTGCCCCCAGCCAGCTCTTTGGAAGCAGATTTCAGGGTTTTCCTGAATGGACCAAGACGGGAATATGCATTATCAGGGCAGAAAAGAGTGATATGGTCCTGGTAACTCAGCATGAGCATGGTCTGTGGTCAACCCCGTGCTGATAAACCCCAGCAGGAGCATTGCACTGAGCAGAACAGCAGAGCTCTGACTTCACAAGATGCCCAAGGCTGGATTTCACTAGACTGCACACTAGATTTTACCTGGCATGAGGCCCACATATGGTCTCTACTGCAAAAAAAAGGATTTTGTCCTAAAAGATTACATGCCTGGATTTATTTAAACTGCCATTTGCAAGAAGATATTCATTAAAAAAGAAAGCATCAGGAAAAGAAAGAGGTTCACTGGGAAAAGGATTTCTGTTCAGCCTTAATTTAAGTGGAAAATAATGTTTGTACTGCTGCATGGCAAATATATTAGAAGGATTTGAGATGATAATATAGAGTAGGTTAATGGCAGTTTCATAATCTAATCTGCTGTTGAATTTCGATTTTACCAACCATCTTTCCTCCTTGGGCTTAGAAAGTCTTTGTGTTTCCATAAATTCCAGCAGATTGAAAGAGTTCAGAGTTGAAAGCTCAGTGATTTAGATTTGCCATGCTGCTAAATGCTATGGCTTAGGAGCAGTGAATAACTGCAATATGGAGTCTCTTACACACCAGGGAATCTCCAGCTCCTTGAATTGATGACAGTCCATGCCAGGGATTCGCACCCCAGCTCCCACGGGCTGATGCCTGCATGTCCACATTTGTATAATTCTTCAGAGGCAAAACACACCAGCAATTTTACTTTTAAACATAGCTCATTTTCTCCAGCTTCAGTTGACAAGGATGTCAAAAGGCAAGCCTTAGAAATGCAGGTCACATTGCAGGGTGCTTCTGGCCATGCCCTTCTCTGGGGACATAGGTTGTGGGCAGCCAAATTCCTCTTGGGCGGATGGGAAGCAGGGAAGATGTGTTGATGTGGGTCTTACGGGCACTCCCAGTACGTGAATCCAGCCTTGAGGCATGGCCCATGTCCTGATCCTCCTCTGAGCTTTAGAGGGATGCTCAGCATGCTGTGCTCCATTAGGAGCAGATTTGAGGTGCAGCAGCACTGCTTCATGTTGTATTTTTCCAGCTGCATGAGAGGGCATGAGCTGAGCCTCCTAAATGATGCATTTAACTCAGCTCCACAGCAAATGTTGACAGACAGAACGTGGGTTTAGTACTTTGATACTCATGGGGAAAGACTGGGGAAGGAGGAGGAGGATGTCCAGCTGTTTAGAAGAGGAATATTTAAGGAAGATGCAGAAGAAGAAGCAGTCAGCAACTGGTACGCCTAACCTACAAATGTCAGCTTTATAGAGTGAGTCAGTCTAAAAATAACCTCCAATTGTCTCCCAGCTACTCCAGCAGCACAGCAAAAGCGCAAGTGGTTGAGAAAAATCACCAGAGGGGGGAAGATTCTCTGTCTGGCTTTTTTTTTTTTTAATTAAAAAAGCCTATGCTTTTAGAAATTTCTGACTAAAAATGAAGCAAATACCAGGCTCTCAGAAGTCTAGATGCAAGTTAACCTTGTTTAATTGTATTCACTCGATTTATTTTGCCTCTGTTTATTTTACCTCTGAAAGGCAGCATAGGCTGAATTCCAGATATTCCGTGGAACACTATAAATGTAAAACATGAATATCCTTGCATAATTGCATGAGAACTTCCCCTACCCCCCCGCCAACTAGACTCCCTTTCCATACTCAATATTTTAAATTAGAGTATTGAATATCTCTCTGCATAATTTGCATACTTTCTTTTTTAGCAATCTCCCTGCTCATTTATGCCCTATGAACTATTCTTTTATTTTCTCAGAGGTCATTGAAATACAGTTTTTCTACAGCAGCATTAAACTAATCCATGATAATATTTCAGAATAATTTTTAATGCATGATTCAGAAATCTGTAGAAGCTTTTTCCCTCCCTGTTTTCTGATGCCACTGCTCCACAATAGGTGCACACTGGCTTCCAGATGCAGTAAGAGCCAGAGCAAAGCCAACACTGTTCCACCCCTATGCACTTCCATTTGATATAGCAAACCAACCGAAAAATACAAAAGGAAAGATCTGAGACACATGAACTTGCAAACAAGCAAGCAAAAAGGCGACTGAAAGACATGAAAACTAAATACCTCTCCAGTAATATACAGGACTGGTGCTTACCTACAGATCTTCTAGCGATGAATCATGCTGCAGCAGATTAGAGGAGCTATTTTGCCCATTAATACAACATATTTCTCTGATTTAAGGTCTCCTTTCCAGCATGGAAAGAAGATGTCATAAGGTCTCTCCACTCTGGAACAAATTTTCCAGAAGCTCAGTTTTTAAACAATTAAGCCTAGAACATACAAATTTTGAGGCTTGAAACGTTCATTATCTACTCTGTTATATTCCCCTTTTCTACTCTGTGACTGGAAAAAAAAATACACAGCAGGGTTCCTGACAGGGTCTCCCCATGTCTCACAGACTACAGTGGCATTTTCACCGCCATAAGAAGGTCAAACCCAAATAGATCAATCTTGATGCCAATGCTGATGCTGCTCAAGAAAGATCAGCCACAAGGATGTGGAGGAACACATTATGAGGCAGGCAGATGGATGCTGCATTGGAAATGCCCTGTGTCCAGAGTGGGAGGATGGCAGGGGCAGGTGTCCCTTGGGAAGCAGGTGCTCAGCTGGTGTGTGGTCATGGGTGCTCCTCCATGATGGGTTTGGGCCAGTGGTAAGACCAGTCCCTCTTTTCCTAACACCTCACGGGCAGGACAGGTAGGGAGGACACGAATGACCCTCAAGTGACTCTCCCTCATGGGGAAGCAGTGATAGACACCTCCATACATGTATCCTTACACGGGCTATACCAGGCTTCAGCACTCTGTGGTCACATGCTGAATGCATCAGAGCTGGGGAATGGAAGGACACTGCAGAACTGATGGCAGCAAAGCACACATATGGACACACTGGAAAGAAGTGGCACAAAGTATTATTCAGCTGTTAATGAATCATTTGAATTTTCCCTGGACTCACTGGAATCAGCCCCAGAGATGGACTCACATCATGGCAATACAGCTAGACTTGGAAAGACCACCAGGTTTGGGCTCCAATTGTTCAATATTTCAATGTGGCAGGAGCTCCATATGTGGCTCAAACATGCCAGATGGCCTAAAACACACACTATCCTAAATACTCCAACACCTCTCTTGCCCTGCAAAGCCACAGAGCACCAGGCACGCAGTAAACATGGGACTGAATCCCCTTGGATGTGTGTTAGCCACAGCAAAATTGAGTACTCAGTTAAAGAGATCAGTTCTCCAGTTTGTGTGGCTAATTGGTTTGTTTTACTCAGTGGTACCCACTTTCCTGGTTCATTTAAATAATATCGCTCTGGGAGGGCTGATGGCAGGAGGCTTTAGTGACCAAGAGCCAGGGCTGTTTATATTTACATCATTGGTCCAAATCCAACAGAGAGCCTGATAGTGAAAGAAAATATTAGCCATCTGTCCAGTGCTTGACAGCCTCGCTAGCAATAAAACCAAGAATGATTAGATATGGAGGTTTTCTGAATGTCCCTTGCTAGGGTTGGCCTTCCAGTT
Organism: Rhabdornis inornatus; assembly: GCA_013397075.1. Taxonomy (NCBI): domain Eukaryota; kingdom Metazoa; phylum Chordata; class Aves; order Passeriformes; family Rhabdornithidae; genus Rhabdornis; species Rhabdornis inornatus. The sequence goes on from VWZS01000337.1 coordinate 581,131, forward strand.
TGCAGAGGGACATCCTTGATGAAGCAGAGCTATCAGTCCTCTTGCCACCCTTCCGTACTCCTCCTGGACCCGTAGGAAACACTGGCAGCCTCCACCAGAGAAATGCCATTTTGTTACTGATACTAAAGGGAAATACTGAAGAGAGAGGAAAATGGCCCTGTATAAGCTGCAGCTTATTCTGGTGATGCATCACACTGTTTTTGAACTAACAGATGCCACACAGTGTCCAGAGCTTGCAGAGGCACAGTTGGAAGGCAGACCTTGCCCATTGCTACATTATTGTAATGTTCTTGGTTGCCAAAATGGAGTCCTGTATTTTAATATCTCCTACTTGCACTTGCATTTTGCCATATACTAAAATGCCTCAGCTGTAAAACCAATACTTTACAGCCTTAGACCTAGGGTGTAGGTAGTTCCCATACTTGAACTGTCTACACCACCAGCAGATGCACAGGCAGTAGAAGCAGCTGTCTATTGCTTTGCTTTCCCTTTGCAGTGGCAGCTACCCCAGAGGGACTGCCTTACCTTGGGATCACGCTGCCTAAAACACTGCCTTTGAAAGTAATGATAAACGAGTGGGCTTAAATGTTAGCAGCTAAAACTTCTATTCTTGGTGTAAGTAAGAAGAAAAAGTATCCGAAATATGACTCAGAGGGTGGATACACCTGAGAATAGATGGTGTGCTATGCTCTCTGGAAGATGTTTGGCTTGTAGCAGAATCCAGCAGCAGGGGTGAGTAAGGAAAAGATGTTGTTCCTATACCCAGATAGACAGCATGGCCCATCTCCACACTGCTCACCTGGGAAGCAAGGGGAAGGGCAGAATGCTACACCTTGGGCAGGTGATTTGGTCCCCTTTTTTCTCTGCTCTTCAGACAGAACCCCCCCGCAGCCCACATTTGTGCATCTGTGTATTGAAGGACACCCGTGTGCAGTCTATTTCAATAAATAATATCCCTTGCTTCTCACACAGCATTCCACACAGGTGGAAAAAAAGTTTGCACCATCTTGGTTTTATTGTGTGTCTCAGCCAGAAAGATCCCTCCTACAAATGATGGACTTGCATTGTACCACCTACACTTCATCACACAAGGCAGTAATAAATGCATGGAGGAGGACTATGCCTCAGGACAATTTGAGCACTGTGCAAAGGTCACTCTCTTCAGACCCTAATTGCTCAGCAAAACTGACATTTAAAATGCATATCATTAAAATCATAACAAATTTATTTACCTCCTTCCTTATTGGGATTGTTTCTGCATACATTACACATTTGATATATTGAATGCTCTGGAGGTCAGGATGTGTTTGCATCATAAAGTAAAGTCTTGTGGAATCATGGTGACATGGGCTGCCAGGTTCCCAGTATTACTCCGGGATGCACTAACTGCTCTTGTAGGAGCTATCACAAAATCCCAACAGTCAGAGAGAGCCAACAGTCCCTGAGTTTTGTAGGAAGATAGTGTGGTGGCTGTTTTAAGATGAACAAATAATATTGCAAAAGTAGTGGGCAAATAATATTGTGAACACTTTTGGACAGAAGGAAGAAAGGTGCAGCAAGAAGCACATGTGCATGGGCATCTCTGCTTCAGTTCTGAACCATTTGTTCAGTGCTAGTATTGGCTAACTCATAAACTGTATTTATGTTTCTTTCCATCACATGTATGTGTGTGTATCATTGTAACTTTCTCTCTGTCTCAGAAGATGGCATTCAAGCCAATATGTTTTAGGAACTGGAGACACTGCTCATCTAACATGTCTAATAGATGTTTTCTCTCTCACTTGCCATTAGATGTCAAACACCACTTTTTAGCTTCAGCAGGCTGAAAACTACATTCACCATGAGAGCTGTTATCATAGTACCTCTGTGTTTCTATTTGCTATGACATGATTAGTTGAAGGCAGACAAGCTAAAAGCAAGTTCAAATAGGACAGAATTATTCCAGGTAGCCTCAGTTTTCTCTGTTTCACTTATGAGCATTCATTTATTTTGTTCATGAAATTATTTACTTACCTTTTAATGTCTTTTGGAACACTTGTATTTGTGTGCCATAGAAGAGGAAAAAGGTTTTGTGACTATAATCATGGCAGTTTAGTATCAGTGCCAGAGGCTGAAGATCTAGCTTGCCTTCTTAACTGAAGATGAAACAAATCTAACCAGTTACTCATCCATGTGCTTCACTCCTTTCTTCTACACAAAGACTGTGAAGGACTGAGGAGTCATATACTCTACTAAAGCATGCAGAAAATGTTTACTTGCTTCTTTACAAGGACTGAACCAAAGCCTACTGGATTCTTTCCAATCTATTGAATTTTAGTTGTTTGGTCTTGGGCTTTTTTATTAAAGCTGAGAGAATGTTTTTGGCAAACAACAAATTTGTCAAAAAATGTTGTTTTGAAGAAGCGGCTTGCAGAATTGAGTCCAACTTGGTAAACAGATTTATTTAGCTGGGAAAGAAATAGAAAGCATTCTTAAGAACATAACTGAGACTTTCCATGTTTTTCTTTGGAAATTATATATTTGTTCCACGTGTGACATTATTTAAGAGCTATAAAGAGGGATCTAGGTTGGCTAGACTATATAAAATAATTTCTTATTTCTCTTTGTTTTTTCCAGACTGGCCACTGAACAGACATGTCATATGTGAGAGTCTTACTCTTTTCCATCCCATCTTCTCTGTTTAAATTGCTTTTACTTACTTCTTGCTGCCTGTCTTCCTAAGTTGCAATGTTTTTCCCCAGCATGGATTCAGTTGAACAGATTCTAAATTACTAATCTCCAAATTTATCACATCCAAAAGATACCACTATTGGTTGGCAGCAGCCTCTAACATCAGAGCCCATGCAAAATGTAACAAATACTGTTTCTTGCTGTGCTTTCTTATATTGATCATAAAACACACTTTAAAGTAGACTAGAGGTAAAATCTGTAACTAGTGTGACACTTGCCAATGGGCCTAGTATTGTTTCCTCTTCACTTTCTGTAGGGAACAGTCAAGAGCCAAACCAAACTTGTCTTTCTATCCATGACAGAATCTCCAAAGTGCAATCCTTCAATCCTTCAGTGGTGCTGCTGGATAAATCTACAGGATTGTATCCCCTGCTTCTGTCAAGCAGGATCCCCTCTGATCAAAGCAAGTCAGGTAAGTGAAGGTTGCATTTTTCATTGCTGCATTGGCCTGTTGCTGATCCTGGAAAATGTATGAAAAATACTCCCCCCCTGAGACCAGGACAAGACTCAGAATTCTGGATTTTCCTGGACACCCCCTTTCCACGGTCTGCAGTTCATCACCCAGAGAAACCTTGCACAGGGATGGAGGGGTGGGGCTGGCAGTTTTTGCAGGTGGGAAGGCTGGCATGTAGACCAATATCCTGCCCCCAGTCGAGCTCTCACACTCCTGGCAAGATCCCTGGGTGATGCCAGCTTGCAGCCCCGGTGCTGCCTGGAGAGTGGGGACACAGAGCAGCTCCCCTGGGGCTGCTTGGCTCCCACTGCAGACCAGGAGCAGGCTCTGGAGCTGGCTGCCCTGCTGGCTTCCATCGACTGCAGCTGCTCCTGGAAAGCCTGGCTGTCTGACCTGGCTGCCTCCTTCCTGAGCTGAGCTGCTTCTCAGCTGCCTCATTTCCTCCCTGTGATCCTCACAGAGGCAGCCTGGAATCTCTCTGCTCATTGGGCTTCCAAGTGACTTTCCATCTATTTAATTTATCATTAAAACTTAATGCAAGGTCTTCCCATCAGAAAAAAATAGATCAAGGAACAGAGCATTCCTTTCCTTTCATGATGTTTTCTGATTTTTAACAACTATGCCCAGATATTTGTTTGACAGCTTTAAATCAAGAACTCAATCAAAAGCCTGTACCAACCCTGCACAGGAGCTTCCCTGGGATATTGCCTCACTCTTTCTTTCTCTTTTTTTTAAATTCTGCACAGCAGGAGTGAAGGCATAATAGTGGATATTAGAAATAAACTCTTGAGCAGTGGAAGGACCATCATTAGTGCTGACAAAAGCAGCTTTTGAGGCTGCACCAAGATCGAATAAACGAGAACTGGTAGGAGAAGCTGGCATAGCTTATGGATGTGAGGTTCAAGTTACCACTTTTTTTGAATCAATTAACTTTTGTGATACTTTGTATAGATGGGTCTAAGCTGAGGGTTTCCCTTCAATTGAAGCAGAAATTCCTTTGTCCAGGATATTAATTTTTTCCCCTTGAGTGGTGCAAGAGGCTTCCCCTAATTTACTTCCAGGCTGTTTAACCCTAGTCATTTCCCTCCCTTTTCTCACAGCTCTCCCACACCCAGACTTTTCCTGGTGAAAGCACATACAAGCCAACCTTACCCCAGGAGGACAAGGACACCTTACTTTTCTGTGAAAACATGAAAGAGTTGGACTGTTCTTTTCAGATGGGAATTTGTCCTGACATCCCTGCATCTACAGCCAAGATGTGCACTGACCATGAGGACCCTACTTTCACCTTCATCCATGGAAGAATTTAATTAATCTTTATATATTGGCAGGCGAACAACATTTCCTGAAGAGAAAAATAACTGTTAATTTCCAGAGGTAATTAACAGTCACTGAATGAGACTAAAGGGCTTTCATCAAAATTACCAATCAGCTCAAATTTGAAGAGATTCTCTCCTCCTCATTGCTTCTTCATCTCATTCAGCCAGTCCTGCTGAATTAGTGCCTAATAGAGTCTCAGACATATTCATATCCTGTCAAATTCCCATCCTCCCAAGGAACTGTCCCTTTCAAATGGTAATACAGAGGGCGTATGATGTGCACTCGTTGCTATTTTGGATTTAACAGCTGGCTGCGTTGCACTAAGGGTAGCTGTGGAAACTTAACTGAGGGATGTGTGCATGTGTGTGTGCACACATCTGTGTGAGTAAACGCCTACTCCTTTGCAAATGATACCATTTATCTTAAACAATGCTCTCTTTATAACTCGAAAAGCTAATTTTCCTTTTAGACCACCGCAGCTGCTGAAGGGGAGAATGGTACAGCTTCACAGCAACCAGGAGCATGGCCTCACCCCAGGACTGGGCTATGCAACCCCTTTCTCACATGAGTTTCAGCAGATGAGTAGGGTCTCCATCAGTACTGGGTCACTGGTGGCCCTCATCAAGACCTAAGGGTTTAAAAAAAGCTCTCTCCAGGCTCTGCTCACCTTGGCCAGGTGAGGAAAGGCAAGGGGAGGGACAGCCCTAGGGATTTACTTGTTTTTGCACAGTTTCAGATGTTCTCAACACAGCCCAACACACACATTGGAGTGCCTGGGCAGAGGCAGATGGTGTAAGGGCTGACCTCCACAGAGCAATTTGAGCGCAGAAATTAGGAGCCCTCCCTGGTCATTGCAATACAAGTTTCCCTCCTTCTGCTTTGTAAATATTTTGAGCCTAAGCCAAAGACAGGTGGTGTTTGCAGGGACAGTCTCAGTGACTCCAGCTGGATCTGGAGTTCCTGTAATTTGGACATCTCAGGGGACCTCACAGTGACAACCAGCAATGAGAATTTCTAGTAAAATGTTTCTGTGCGCTATGCCAGGGCACTTTTGGAGACAGCACTAGATGGGCACAGAGCATGACCTCTGTTAACAATATACACTACATGAAAGCTAATAATTCTGGCTAAAGCATATTCAAAATAGGATGCTTGAAGCAAAACTAATGCATTATTCACTGCTTGTTGGGAATACAAGAACATGGAGATAGACATCTGAGCCTTGGGCCTTTTCTGAGATGTACTATACATGGGCTCAGTGGGCTTATTGGCAGTACAGTGACTCTTACTGCCATGCATCCTTCATTACTAATAGCATTTAAAATCTTGCCCTGTGATCAAATTTAAAAAAAAAAAAGTGCACGCATTCATCTTTGCTTTCTAGTCACATACAGTGATGAGAGATATTTCTAATGCTGTATTCATTCCCTTGGTGTAAAATGTGCCCTTTTCCCACCTTTGCATTAAATCAGACAAATATTTGGTGAAACTCATAGGGTGAAACTGCAAAAATTGCCAATTTCTCAGTAGGTAGCTGAAAACAATTCTGAACAGAGCACCAACATAATCAACTCAAATGTAACATGCAGGGTGTGCTAACGTAATGCTTCTCAAAAATAAAAATGTGTAAAAGAAAGAGAAAAATATGCTATTTTATATACTTGTGATATAGAAATAAAAATCTTTGTGAAACAATTTAACAGCCACTGTAAGAGCAGCATTATAGAAAAATCTAGGATTTGCCTAATTGCCTGTAGACAGCCTGCAATATAGACACCTGCCTCTGAACTAATCACTCTTTGGTCCTTTTGTGGTCAACAGAGAAACACTGATAAATCACTTGGGGGAGTGATTTATCTCTTCCCAAAGTACATGTCTAAGAAAGGTCAAATGAATTGTGTCCTAAAAGTGCTTATTTCTCCTGGCTGACCATAAAGGTTGAAAAGTGACTAACTCAGATGTAAATTAATACACTGTAGACATACAAGCCTGTGGGTTGTTGGAGGGGGGGGGGATGCTGAAATGCACCCCTATTCTTGCATTTGCCACAGTGGAAGGGTCTGTAGAATAAAGACAGATAACACTTCCTCCTCCTCCCCAAAGATAGATTTCCAGAGTTTCATCAGATGAGAGATTTTTGGTTCAAGGTGTTTTGCCATACATCACCAGAAATGGTACTATATGCCCAGACCTGCCCTACAATATCCTGTCAGACTGATAAACTCCTTCTGCAGGTGCTGCTGCAAAGACGTTTTGGATCCCAGCAGTCCCAGCAAGTAAGCCTGATATATAGTAATGGTTAATCCTCCTTGGAGCCAGAAGCAGCTTGACTGGATCCCAATTACTACTTAACAAGGTATGTCTTGTCAAAACAGTTTTGAGGCAAACTTCTTCTGGTGCTAGCTGATCTTTAAGTGCAACTGAAGATTGGCTTCAATAGCACATCTTTGATATAGCAAATTCTCTCTAAGACTTCTTGGGGGGCTGACATGGGACCAACTTTCTGCTAGAAAACAGATTGAAATGTAAAAAGCAGCATAGTTATATGCATTACTGTTATCCAAAATTCTCAGTTATCATTAGTTTCACTATAGCTTATCTTTTTAAAAACCCATGTAGTAATGAAACTTGTCTACCCGTGATATCTTTGTTCTTCTCACTAAATGCTTACAGGATGATCAAATTACATATTATTTCTAATGAATGCTCATATATTTAATTGAAAAGAGAAACAATTGTGAAAATGCTGTTCTTGAAGTTGCTGTGCTTGATTTTAATATCCATGAGTTTATATTTTCCATTTCTGATTGCAGAAACTTTGCCTAAAAAACCCACACTTGAATTTCAGATGACCTCAGAAAAAGGCAATTTTTAAATGTTGAAGGAAATCAAATACACATTCATATCTGCTAGCATGTGTTCCTCCCATTATAAAATAATTAGAGAACTACACCTATATCAGGCTGACAATCACTGCATCAAAAACTAGTATGTACTATGGTCACACTACAAGCAACAAACCTGAGCCTGGTGATTTATGACAATATCACTAAAACCTCGTGATATATTTAGCGAGTGGTAATGGTAAAGGTTATAATTCCTCTGAGGGACAATAGTGATGAAATAAACCACAAGGGTCAAGTGGATTATGACCTTGTGAAAACTGAAATAATGGAGATGGAGCTTTATAAACTTCCTTATAATAGATAATGCCTTAAACAATTTAAAAGCTGCTCAGTACTCAATTTGGACTTGCTACAGGCTTACTACTGCCTATCTATTATTAGAGGAAAACCTGAAAATTACTTCTGTCACTATGAATCTTGCATCTGCTCAGAACCCCCATTTTAGGTGCAATGAGTGTTCTTGCTGGGCTCTGAATGCTCCCAACAGACCGTGTGCACACACTCGTCTGTCAGTTCTCCCCACCCAGCATTTGCAGTGTGGTTGCTTATGCAGAATTTAAAGCTTGCAACGCATCTGGGATTGGTGTGTTAGTAATCACACCTGGCAGCATTAATTTTGCTACTGTATAGTACTATCCCAGGATCAAAGAGTTTCTACATGATCAAGTGATAGGGTGAGATGAATGACACTGCTGATTGCTTTACATGCTTGGCAAAAAGAAAGATGCCACGTTTATCAGCGCAGACAATACACCAGGTTCATGCAGATCCTCTCTACAGTTACCTTAGACACCCAACCTGAGAACACAGTTTATAAAGGAGCTGAAGAGTGCTACAGATGTGAATTCGTGCTGAGATTTAGGTGGAGATGGAGCAACATCACAGGCAAATGGTGACTATCCTGATCTACCTGAATACATGATCCTGCACAGTGTGAAATCAGCCTATGAGATCACAAAAGACTACAAGTCTTTTACTTATGTACTGTCTTCTATGAGACCATGAGTCACTTGACCGAGGTCATTCACATACATAGTTTGGGCTCCTTCATTTTCATTCTTGCTCTAGTTTGCCTCCTGTGTGGCAACCAACCTCTCCAGAGCTAGTTTCAAGATACAGTATTGAACTGGCAGATTTCTGGAGAAGCTACATGGATAAAGCAGCCATACTGAGGCATACATGTACAGCTTTATCCATTAATGCACAGAAAAAATTCTGCCAGAAACACAGAGAAGTTTGAGACCATGCTCTCTCAGCTTCAGAGACATGGAGGAGGAGGGAAGACAAGGAGACAACACAATGCTTACCCACTTGTGTAACAGCACTGACAATAGCAGGCCTGGGAGGGCATGAGTCTGAAAGCAAACGGGACAATCAGCTGCCATTGAGAGAGGGATTTTTGATTGATTTTAAATTAAGGTCACTGTCCTCAGGCCACAGCTAGATTTGATTATTTCTGTCACATTTTAGAAGAGTGACAGAAACTTCTTCACAACCAGTGCTCTCTCTCTTCAGTGACTCAAGGCATAATGATGGCAGGTGACCAGTGACTATCAGCATATACCAAGGGGAATGGGCAAAAGCGGAGTAAGCCCAGCCATGAGCCATTTGTCATGGAGGGACCTTTCTAAGCAAGCTGTGATTTGGTTGCTCTCTGTGGATTTCTCTCCTGTTAATTCATTCATTTTCCCCTCAAAATGACATCAATTGCCTGCTGTCATGGCAAAGGGCTCCACAGCTGTGTTTGCATGAAGAATCACCTCTGTACAGTCAGGTGGTCTGTTAAGGGCCTCTCCTTTTTGTGCTGGAAGCCAGGGCCACCAGTGCCTGCTCATCCTCTCCACGCTGCTCGAGATTTGAGGAACCTCTGTCACATCTCCCCTCTGGTGCCTCTTGCCAGTGTGCACACACCTAACTAGAAAACCCTTTCAAGCCATGGATTATCAATGCTAGCCTCCTGCAAATCTTTTCCAGCTCTGCTATGTCCTTTTTAAGAAGGTGAGACCAGAATTCCAGCAGTATTCAGAGCACAGGTCCAGCACACATTTTCCAGTGTAAAATCTTTTCCTCTTCGTTGCTCTCCTAACAAGTCCTGACATTTGAGTCACTCTCTTGGCCACACTGAGCATGAAGCTGACATTTTCTCAGCTGTGCATGTCCCTGGGCTCTCAACCTAGGGAAACTGATGGCCAAAATCCTTCCATGAAGATGGGCAAGAAATAAATGACCAACTGCAACTGTACAATTGTGCTGTCTGGGGGAAAAAAAACCGAAAGAAACCACCTCGGAATAACAGTAGTGGATTTTAAATCCCAAGATGCTACAAAATTCCCTCTAAGGCAGCTTGACCTAAATTCCTGTGGGCAATAAGGAAGCCACATATTTGGAGCATTTGAAAGAAAGCTAGACAAATGCCCATAAATTATTGTATGGGGGACATTCCCACCCTCTTTTGGAAGATGGATTAGGCAGATGACCTACTAAGTTTTTTTTTTTTCTTCTTTCACTAATTCCTACGATGTCATGAGTGTGTGTGCTTTACCCTTTCTTAAATCATAATCTGTTTGATCCAGCACCAGTCAAAGGTTTTGAAAAGCCCATTAAACCGCAAGAGGAAATCTTGAGCGGTTTGCTAATATCAACAGAAATCCAGATGGAATTACAATCATCTTCTATGTACATTCGAGGGCATATTATGTAATACTAGCCATGGATTTAGTTTAATGCACCGCACCTTCCGATAAGCTGCTGGCGACACTTAATAGCGATTTGAAATCTACAAAAAACTCTTTTGCCCTTGACAAAACCGTTTTAAAGCCCAGAGCTGAGGTCAAGGGGCTTGGGATATGCAGTATGATGGGAAAACGGGGACAAGGGAAAGCGAGGATGGAAAAGACGGAGGGGGGAGCGGCGGGCGGCAGGAGGAATTAAAAAGGGCAAAGAGGTGGAGGGGGAATAAAGAAAAACAGGAAGTCAGAATCGCAGTCAATCCGAGACAGACGCAAAGGAGACAAGGTCAAAACTTCAAGCAAGCAGAGAGCAAAAATATCCACGAGATTTATGAAGAAGGACGACGCTGCCTGCCGCAGCATCCCCCCGGCCGTCCGCCCTGCCGTCCGTCCGGGCTGTTCCCGGCGCGGCTCGGCGGGACCCCGGCGCTCGGCGCATCCCTGCCGGGCGCGGGGGCGGTGCTGGCGGGCGTGGCGCAGGTCGGGCGGGCCCGGCCCCGGCGCTCGCCC